>VZSC01000672.1:165198-229883 GCA_013398225.1 Steatornis caripensis
CCTCCCTCGACCTGCTGGCCACACTCTTCTTAATGCACCCCAGGATGCCATTGGCCTTCCTGGCCGCAAGGGCACTATATGCTCTGAATATCTAAGCTTAATGATATAATAGTATTTTTTTTTAATTTTTACTATATACCTATAATAATGTCAGGAAAATATACTATCTATATCGACAATTTTAATATTATCATCTTGTTCCATTTGTTGACAGAAGCTTTTGATGATACTCTCCTGAATAATTTCCCTTTGGGCAACGTGCTGTATGTATTTGATTTGGTTTTTATGGTATGTTTTCCAATACTGAAAGAAATGTGGTTTCTTTTTATAATCCAGTAAGAATAGAACAATGGATTAATGATATGTTTGTTGATTGGTTATGCAAAGAGAGAATTTTATCTTTGGATAATTTGCTAATTTGTAAACTTTTTTCCGTTCTCATATTTTTGATATAGTAGCATTATGCTGAGATAAATAGACTGTTAAAGAAATAATCAAAAGATGTAGTTGAAATAGAAAGCAGCGTAGTTTTTCTGTCGATCTACTACAATGAAAAAGATTACACTGCAAAAATCAGCTGTCAGAAGATCACAAGGATGCCCCTGGATACTAAAAGTTGCAAAATGTGCTTTCTAAAATACTGTATGGAGGTTAACTGGATCTTGGCTGGTGAATTTTCCTCTTAAAGTTGAGGTTAGATAGAGCTTAACAGACACTTCTCCAGAACTTATCTCTTCTGGAAGAGCATACTTACTTCTTGGAGTATTGCTCTTAATCATAATGAAGTGCCAATGCTCAATGAAAACCTGAACATGGATATCAGGAAAAGTGACCTGTCCTGAAAACATAGCTTCACCACTGAGTTTATCCTTTCCTGACACTCAAATCAATTTAGTTTGATATCACAGAGGGAAACCAAGGCAAGGTGTGGCAGAAAATGTTCAAGGATACATGTCTAAAGCAGGTGAGATTAGTTACCTTCTGAAAATATACACCTTTCTTTATGGAAGATAAATAAAACTTAGCTGACTGGAGAAATAGACTTAATAAATAAAATTGTTGAGGAGCTGCCTTTGGCTCTGAGGCAACCTGATGTGGAAGATTTAGGACATCACTAAACTCTCTTACCTTCTCAACAGGTTGGCTGAACTGACTACCATACCCCTAAATGATCCTAACCCCCAGACGATGCTGGAGATCAACCATGACCAAGGCACTCAGCAATCTGCTTTGACCAGTGAATTAGACCAGGTAATGTCCAGAGGCACCTTCCAATCTAAATCATTCTATGAGCCTATGATTATCTGGGAGACTACTAGGTCACATGAACTACAGACTTGCCAGTTCCCATAATAATAGTTTAATACAATGGATCGCATTGCATCCACCTCAGGTTCTTTGACTGGTGTATATCTACCTATAGACCACATATAGAAAAGGGGAACAAAAATGTTAAGAAAGGCAAAATTGATTCTTTCTTGGTTTTACTTTTTATTTCAGTAAATTAATATTTTCTGATCAAATCTATTGTGCTGAAATTTCTGATCATGCCTGTTAATAGAGCAATTTCCTTATTCTTTGATGATATGACCGTTTTCCTGACAACCAGGGAAGCCATGACTCAGGCTTCTAAGGTATAACTGACAAAGATAGATTATTAATAAAAAGTCTATAATTATTGATGTACTCTTGCAAATTCAAATTAATATTGCAGTGCTAATATTGCAGTGCTGAGACTTGTACTACATTATGTTGTATAGCTGAATCTGGCAGTGTGCTGCCTTAAAAAAAAAAACAGCAAAAAAACCCCTATAGATGTAGACCAAAAAAATAATGTATCGTACATCCAATTTTATGAGTCTGAAGGTACAGACACTTGTTCTTGATGTCATCCAGGACAGCTTGAAGTTCAGAGTTTAGCCAAATATTACTGCAGCAGCAATTGTCTTTACGGTTGTAGTAGACTCACAGATACAGCTTATGACTTACAATTTGGTAGGAAGTGCAATCAACACAGATTATTTTCTACAGAAGTTATCTATGAAAACAAGCCATAGTTCTGCTCAAGTTAAAAGCATTTTTTCCCCTGAAGTTGTAGGTATAAATACAACACACACAGCCACATCTAGAACATCCAGCATGCTTAGGCTTTGATAGAAGCACATTTGTGTCAGAGTGGACATGCAAGAACCGTAGCAGGTTCTTAGGATTTCATGTGAAAATGAAAGCTTTCATGAAAGCTGTCGTTCTTTATGCCTGAACTCGTTAATTGAGGGCTGTACATATGAAAACAGTCACACAGCTGACGCCAATCTAGACATCCCCATTATTTTTGGTAGTAGAATGGCATGACCCAAAATGAAGCTTCTCATCACACCAAGCTTAGGGTGGAACTCAGACGTTTGTAACAAATGGAAAGCAATGCAATAATAAGATGTATAGTGTTCATCTGAGATTGGCATCAGTACAGCAAGGTATTATGGAAACAGTGTGTGCTAAGGCAGAGTTTGAGAGGGGTATGAGATTTGTTCAGAGAAAAAGAATAAAATGTAAATATGATCATAGTCTCTTGCTAGTTTGAATTATTTGTAAAATACTGCTTTCCTAGAGATGCTCTGCAATTGTTGTATGCTGGCTATTGTTATAGATAACAAAATCTTTAAGCAACTTACTAATATAAGCCTGAAAGTACTATTGAACTTTAGGGATATTTAATTTTTTATCAAACCTGTATTGAAAAACATAGAGCCACCAAAAGGTCAGGGGGACGAGCATTAAACCTGTAAGGGAAGGCTGAAAGAACTGGGTTTATTCAATCTGGAGAAGATATGGCTTTGGGAGACATAACAGCAGATTATCAGTAACTTTGAGGGGGTTATGTAAACAGCATAGATTGTTTACAGTGGTGTATGGCATGAGATAAAGAGACAACTTCTCATGAGTTGAACCAGAAGTTGTTCAGACTGGATATAAGGAAAAAACATCCTCACAAGGACAGTCAAGCATTGGTATGAAAAATGTTGTGCATCTTTGGAGGTTTTCAAGACCCAACCAAATAAATACCTGAAGAACCTAGTCTGATCTCATAGCTGACCCCGCTTTGAGCTGGAGGTTGGACTAGAGACCTGCTGAAGTCCCTCCCAATCTGAATTATCCTATATTCCTATGATCTTGAACACCAATTTCCAGAAAAGTGTATTATAAGCAAAAAAATTGTAAGAAAGCATTTTAATATTCTTAGCATTCTTAAGCTCAAAAATGTACAATATTTGAAGAACTAAAATTCTAAATGTCTTTCCACCATAAATACCTTGTGTTCTTTTTTTCCCAAAGTAATACATCAGCGTTTGAAACTATCTCCCTGCCAAGAACATCCTGAAATCTCCATGGCATATCACTTTATTAGAGAGAGTGTGGATATGCTTTCCATTACTTAGCACTTTACTGCATCACACCTTAAGAAAAATCCTTAATTCTCCAATGTGGAAGAGAATTTTAAGGAGAAGACATTTAGTGAAATGAGCTGATAGTGATTTCACTAATTAGATCTGAAAAGAATCTCATTGAGGATGCAAAAATATCTTAAAAAGCCCTACTCTGCAGTTGGAGTCAGTGTGGGTGTTGATGAGATATTTTGTTTGTTTGTTTTAAACGAGTGTTCTTTTATGAAGCATTAAAATGAAAGCTTTGAAAAGGTTTAGGACAGAATCAGTCCTCTTGAATCATGCGATCTTTAATTTGTAGAAAGCTGGAGAGAACTTTTAAGTTCTGCTGCACAAACAGAGCAAATAAACCAGGAACTGCTTTATTTTCTCCCCGTAACAGCAAAGATAGGGAAAGCCTCTGACAGAAGAAAGCAAAAAACAGACTGGGCTGGGGAAAAGGGTGTTTAGGGTCCAAGGACAACAAAAGTCTCAAGCCAAATCAATGGAACAGCAACTCAGGTAAATGATAGACAAATAGCAAAATGTAAGTTTCAGATGAAAATAAATCTGAGGGAAAAAAAAGCATTAAATATTTTTTATTATACCTTTGTGATATAGAAGTTGAAACCTGCATGTAATAGCCTGTAGCTGGAAAAAAAAGTGCAAACACGTGGATAGAAGATAAAAGTATTGGCCTGTCTGTTACTAGCGCCCAGCAACAGAGTCTCAGGAAACAGCAAGTCTGCACCTTACCCAAAGGTTACTCCCAGTCTCCTGCAGTTTGTAACTTGAGGACTTCCTGAGCCAGAGCCTGCATCTTTATATTCGATAACATTCATAGGATTTTCTAGCTGCTTCATGAACCCATGTGAACTTTAGCATCCAAATACCCTATGAGAAGGAATTAGCACCTATACATCATAGGGAACAGCATCATCTTTTGTTGATTTTGAACCCATCATCTGCTGGAATGAGCTGAATCTACTAAGCTTTTCCTGATTTTCCGCATGACAGGATCTATAAAATAGGAAAAGGCTTTTATTATACCCTGTCATTACCCCTGCCTCCCTCAGACAGCTACTTCCCATTCTTAGTCTATGCTTTTAGTCATATTTATGATCTTCCGTGCTTTATTCCCAGTTCTACTATATAGACTTTCTGAGACAAGAAAACTAGATTGTGTGTAGCCATTAAAATGTGAGCACATAATGTGCTTCTACAGTGGTATAGGTTGCTGTTTTCTTCCCATTCCTTTTCTAAAATAGCTAGTAAGCCATTTATTTTGTTGAATCTTACTAAGCATTAACCTGATGTTTTCACAAAGGTGTTATAAACTTAAATCTTGCCTCTTAGTGTCAATATTCAGTTTAGAGACCAAGCTTAGATACCACCATCGTGCATTTTTTAAAAGGTACTTAATTTCTTACAGGTGAATAACTTTTCTATTAAACTTGCTCGCACTTTGCGTCCCTTGCGATGGCTACTCAACAGAGGTGATTACAAAGAAGAGGAGCAACTTCTTTATGCCTGATTTAG
Source organism: Steatornis caripensis (assembly GCA_013398225.1). NCBI lineage: Eukaryota > Metazoa > Chordata > Aves > Caprimulgiformes > Steatornithidae > Steatornis > Steatornis caripensis. The sequence goes on from VZSC01000672.1 coordinate 170,160, forward strand.
CCTCAGGATGTATTGGTAAAATATATTCCTCAGACCTGTGCAAGTAATACACCAGCAATGTCAGAGAACAGGTTAACAAAATAGTGCTGAAACAAATTGATTAACAGCTGCAAGGTTTGAAAGCTAGATGATAGACTTCAGAAAATTCCAAGGTAATAAAAACAAATACTTGCTTAAATCTGCTATCAGACAGTATTTGAGAATGGAAAGTGCTGTGATTGTCCTTAAGAGCTGTATTGACAATAAAGCAGAATTACAAACAAGTAAGCTTTACTTGAGCATTGGGTGAATTGAAGTGGAAATGCAAATCATGTTAGAGAGGACATAGATGAACATATGATGCTGACAACCTTCCATTGCTTTTTATAAAGGAAACCCATGCCTCTCTAAACTATTTGAACATTCCAAGCAAGCCAGCAAAATTTTAATTACAAGAAAAATAAATGATAGTAATTATAAACTTTAAAACCTTTATAATACAGAATCTTACTATTGTCCAGTATTTTAATGGAATTAATGAAAACTTAAAAATTTAGAAAGTGTTACATGAGAGGGAATAAAAAACTAATTCTTCTTGGCTTTTGCTCTTACCTAACATTGGCACATAAATCTAAGACTTTAAATTAGTCATCTGTTGTTCCTCTCTAGTCAACAGAAAGAAATATGTACATTCCGTTAATGTTTTATCATATCCTACAATGAACCTCTGATAGGTCAAAGGAATGGCTCTCTGGAAGTATGTGTCTCTCACTATTGATGGTAGATGGAGTTCAAAGGACTAGTTTAGATCTGTTAACTAAAGTTGACGTAGTCAGTGAGATGAATCCCTCTCTCTACCGATTCAGAGAAACCACTGTGTAGTACTGCTAGCATTGTACTATACTTGCATTACACTAGCCTCAAACATTAGAGTTATTAATATTCTTTTTTTGTTAAACTTACAAAGCCAACAAAAAGCTATCTTGTCTGAGAGGTACAATTGCTAAATAAAACAAGTTTATTTCTTCAACTGGATATTTGGTTACTGGGTCCGCATGACTTTAGCATCTCTGACTACCAATCAGGGCATACTTCCTGGAACAGACTGTCCTCAGCCTTGTGTGGCAGAAAGGAAATCTGGAGGGTAAAATTATCCATCCCGAGCTATGTGACCTTTGGGGAACTTCAGGGCTTTATGCAATCGGCATATTCTCTGCCTTGATGAGTTATACACTCACCTATGCCGCAACGCCAGGGATATTTCTGTTTAGTTGCTGATTCAGTTTATAAATTACATAAATAAATCAATGGCTCCCATTACTTGTAATGTGAGCTATTGACTTTTCTTTTACCTCAGATGATTCAAGTGAAGGAATTCCCATGGGGACATTGTGGAGGAGAAAAAAAACAACAAACAAACAAACAATCAAACAAACAAAACCCAGATAGGAAACCAAGCAGAGAGAAAAGAAAGTGACTTACAGCTTTTTCAGGCCAGAGATAATGCGTATTGTACATGAACAAATTTTGGAGAACGATAGCATAATTTTGTGTCATGAAATTATATTTGTGTTATGAAATCATACATTTTTACTGATCGCACAGTACTAGAAGTAATAGAGGATGAAATATAAAGTCATGTATTTGTGGGATTTTTATGATCTGTCATTCATGACATAGAAGTCTCAGAAAACCAACCGTGAAGCTTAACACCAAGCTGTCTTATGTTTGTGAAGAGCTTCTGGATTTTTTCTTTTCACATCATACCTTTTACAAGAAGGAATTTTATGTGGAGCTCATACGTTTAGTCTGATTATATTAGTGTTCTCTTTTTCTTATTTAAAAGTAACAACTAAAGATCCCTCCTAAAATCAGAGATTTCTTGATTTTGGTCTAAGCAGAATACAGAAGCGCCACTAATCTGAGACCAAAATAATGCCAAATGTCAAAGAATGTGAAGAGATGACCACGTAGCTGCCTACTTGCTCAGGTGTCCCCATCTCCAACCTCACTGCTCTGTTCTGTGGGGAACATGGAAGGACCAACAGATTGCCCTTTACAGGACCAGCTTCTAATTCCTGCTCTGAAGGAGGTAAAGCAAGCACTTCAGCCCACACAATCTGCATCCACCTCTCGCAAGGCAGAATAAAAACTGAATTGGGAGGACTTACTGTTCTTGAAGGGCTATTTGGTGTCAGATACATAAGCAGACCCTGGAAAATAGATACTGTTCTCTCCTTTGCTAATGCACAGCTTACTGTGAGCTGCAGCCATCTTTCCCCTTGCTTTTTCTTCCTCCAGGCACTTGTGCTGTCATTAATGACAGTGACCTGGACAGGCTGGAGAGTTGGACAGAGAGGAACCTGATGAAGTTCAACATGGGCAAGTGAAGGGTCCTGCACCTGGGTAGGAACAACCCCATGTGCCAGTACAGGTTGGGGGCTGACCTGCTGAAAAGCAGCTCTGTGGAGAAGGACCTGGGAGTACTGGTGAACAACAGGCTCACCATGAGCCAGCAGTGTGCCCTTGTGGCCAAGAAGGCCAATGGCATCCTGGCTTGCATTAAAGAGAGTGTGGCCAGCAGGTCGAAGGACGTGATCCTGCCCCTCTGCTCTGCCCCAGTGAGGCCACATCCCAAGCACTGTGTCCAGTTCTGGGCTCCCCAGTTCAAGAGAGACAGGGAACTACTGCAGAGAGTCCAGCAGAGGGCAACAAAAATGGTGAGGTGACTGGAGCATCTCTCTTATAAGGAAAGGCTGAGAGAGCTGGGTCTGTTCAGCCCGAAAAAGAGAAGACTGAGGGGAGATCTCATCAGTGCTTATCAATGTATAAAGGATGGGTGTCCAGAGGCTGGGGCCAGACTCTTTTTGGTGGTGCCCAGTTACAGAACAAGGGGCAATGATTACAAACTGGAGCACAGGAAGTTCCACCTGAACATGAGGAAGAACTTCTTTAGTGTGAGGGTAGCAAAGCACTGGCAAAGGCTGCCCAGAGAGGTTGTGGAATCTCCTTCTCCAGAGATATTCAAAACCCACCTGGATGCATTCCTGTGCAACCTGCTCTAGGCGCACCTGCTTTTGCAGAGGGGTTGGACTAGATGATCTCCAGAAGTCCCTTCCAACGCCTACCATTCTGTGACTCTGTGAAGTCTGCAGCTACACAGCTTTTGCAGAGGATAAGAATATCCCTTTCCCATCCTATTGCAGCCTGAGGTCATTCCAAATTGCACAAGGTACCTAACTCGAGTCTATGAATAATACCAAAGTCTAGAAGCCAAGAAATGTTTCACGTTCAATTTTATCTGTTTCCTACTGAATGCTTTCATTATCTCTCTCCCTGCTGGATATTTGTGCATTTACAGCTGCCCCAAGCTCCCAGATCAACACACAGAAAAATCAGGTTAGTGAGCTGCATGCCAAGAGTTGGTTACCTAAAAGCTAGTCACTTGGCAAGGTACAATTCTGTTCCTTTCTGGTTAGGGTATTTAAACCTTAGAAAACAGGCAGCTATAAAACACCTTTAGGTATATATTGTATATGTAGTCAGTAGTTCACACTGAGAGCTTATTAATAAGCTTAAAACAGTCTTTCACTAATATTGATAGGAGAAAAGAAGAGTCCCTCTAGGGCCTTTTGGCAGCAAGCCAGATGGCAATGACTTGCTTAGAGTTGTACACTTGTTAAAACAATGTTAGAAAAAAAAAATTAATTGTTCCTTACCAGCAAACAAGGCTCTGTTACCACACAGTGGTTAGAGTTTAAAAATAGAACCATATAAAATCTATATAATGCATATTGTAATGTACTTAGCAGGTGATTTTCACTGTGTAATTTTAAACGAATTATCTGTAAGTACATGCACTTCTAGTGCTTTCCAGTGAAGACTGGATCTTGATCTAACCTGATTACATTTTTTTGTCATTAGCCTGGAACAAATNTTTTGCAGAGGATAAGAATATCCCTTTCCCATCCTATTGCAGCCTGAGGTCATTCCAAATTGCACAAGGTACCTAACTCGAGTCTATGAATAATACCAAAGTCTAGAAGCCAAGAAATGTTTCACGTTCAATTTTATCTGTTTCCTACTGAATGCTTTCATTATCTCTCTCCCTGCTGGATATTTGTGCATTTACAGCTGCCCCAAGCTCCCAGATCAACACACAGAAAAATCAGGTTAGTGAGCTGCATGCCAAGAGTTGGTTACCTAAAAGCTAGTCACTTGGCAAGATACAATTCTGTTCCTTTCTGGTTAGGGTATTTAAACCTTAGAAAACAGGCAGCTATAAAACACCTTTAGGTATATATTGTATATGTAGTCAGTAGTTCACACTGAGAGCTTATTAATAAGCTTAAAACAGTCTTTCACTAATATTGATAGGAGAAAAGAAGAGTCCCTCTAGGGCCTTTTGGCAGCAAGCCAGATGGCAATGACTTGCTTAGAGTTGTACACTTGTTAAAACAATGTTAGAAAAAAAAAATTAATTGTTCCTTACCAGCAAACAAGGCTCTGTTACCACACAGTGGTTAGAGTTTAAAAATAGAACCATATAAAATCTATATAATGCATATTGTAATGTACTTAGCAGGTGATTTTCACTGTGTAATTTTAAACGAATTATCTGTAAGTACATGCACTTCTAGTGCTTTCCAGTGAAGACTGGATCTTGATCTAACCTGATTACATTTTTTTGTCATTAGCCTGGAACAAATCAAAAAATCGTTACTGATAGGGTCTGTGAGATAGAGCGATGTAAATAATATAAAAGACAGAATTACTGTTTCATAGTCCATTTTAAAAAGCGTCAAGTATAAGCTCGTATATGAAGGCACTTATAATTTATACTTTGCCAACAGCATGGATTTCTTTCTCTTGATAACGCCTGGGTGAACCTTGACAATTTGCCAATTATGGGGTCAAAAGAGCTAATACATTCTTGCAAGTAAAAGCAGAAAAATATGAAGTAGAAGTAGCAATATAGCATCCCCTTGTTTTAGAGACGGACACAGCTATGATTGAAGTGCTTTCTTTACATCCCACATCTGCAATTCAAGCAGGAAGTCGATAAATTTGAGAAAGTTCAGGAAAGAGTTGTTCATATACATGATTAACAAGAAATTTAGCATCATTGACATGTAACAGTTCCAAGAGAGGAAACAGAAATATGATTACTTAGGAGTCTCCCTTCCAGAAAGTACCTAGCAAAACCTGTTGAAGGTGTTTGGCTGACGCTGGGTACATTCAGGCATGACATTTTAGTAGCGAGGTTATTTAACTGAGTTACTAGGAGACATGTGGGACTTATTTTACTGAAATTTAAGTTAAAATTGGATGTGGTTTTCTAAATATGTTCCATTTCAATCACAGCTATTTGTTTTTAAACAAAAGCATCATGGAGAATGTGAGAGGTGATGATGAACATATTTCCCTTATTTGTCTAAAATCTATGAACAATCCTACTCACATCTTTTGGAATGGGGAGGGGAATCTGCTCAAAAACAAAGAAAAAAAGAAGACAGAGCTAATGGCAGAGAAATAAAATATGTTTTGAAAACTCTTTCTGTTCTGTATATAGGGTTTCTGTCAGCAAGTTGTACCTTGCAGAAATCATCAGCCAGGTTGTTTTCAAGGCTCACTTCATTTCAAACTGAATCATGTTCTGCATACCGAAGCTATTTGATCCCAGGGCTCCCACATCCATGGAGATCATCTGAGCTGCTGAACCACAGCATCTCTGTCAGTGTGATCTTCCCTTCCTAGTAGTACAGATACTGCTGCAATGGGAAAGAAAGATTACATGGCCTCAGAGTTAAACGGTGCCTTCTGAGCTGATAGTCTAGCAAAGTACTTCACAAAAGCAGAAAAGCAGAGACTGCTGGAGAAAAATCCCCGAAGAGGTAACACGCTGTGCTGACACTTCACGTAAGTTAGGGAATGGGAAAGCTTGGCTGAACCTCTGCTTCAGCTGTCCACAGCAATGTTTTTAAGTCATTTCCGACTACCAGGAGGACACCAGCAAGTGCCAGCAGGTTGGACTTGCTGGTTTTCTGGGTTGCATTTGCTCTCAGGATACATATGATATCAGACCAAGAGAACTGCTGCTCTGGGGCTTTCACTTGAACAGAGATTACGAAGAGCTTCACGTCTATAAAGAAATGAGCACTCAGTGGGTAGAAAGAGGCATTTCTTAGCTATCTCAGCTATGCTCTGGCAAAGTCCCATGACTAATTACTAGATGTAGGTGTTTTTGACAATTTTGTCCAAATCTCAAAATGCTCATTTGAGTGTGAGAGTGTTGCAGTTGGAGCCCAGTCAGCAACAAAGAACCACACGGCTGCTCGCTCACTCCTTCACTCCTCCGACATCGAGATGAGGAGAAAATGTAATGAAACCTGGTGGGCCAAGACATGGACAGGGAGGGTTCACTCACCAGTTATGGTCATAAGCAAAAACAGACTCAACTTGGGGAAAAAAATATTCAATTTAATCAGTTATCAATCAAAGCAGACTAGGATAAGGAGACACGAAAAGCAAGATCTTAAAACACAAATAAATACGATTTCCCCCACCCCTTCCTTTCTTCCTTCCTGGGCTCGAGTCCCCTTGCTCCTGACGTCTCTCCCTCCGCCCCCTCAATAGCGCAGGGGGACAGGGAATGGGGGTGCAGTCAGTTCACCAAAGATTGTCCTTGTCACTCCTTCTCCCTCAGGCGGGGAGGGCTCCTCACATGCTTCCTCTTCTCCAGCACGGGGTCCCTCCCTTGCCAGACAGTCCCTCACAAACTCTTCCAACATGAGTCCTTCCTGCACGGTGCAGTCCCTTAGGTATGCACCAACCTCTACCCACAGAGTCATGACCTTCTTCAGGAGGATGCGCCTCCCCTGGAGTGGGGTCCTCCACGGGCTGCAGGCCCCTCTCTGCTCCTCCGAGGTCCTTCACAGGCTGTAGGTCCATCTCTGCTCCACTGTGGTCCTTCATGGGCTGCTCCACCTCAATCCTCCATGGGCTGCAGGGACACAACCTGCCCTCTCCCCGCAGGCTGCAGGGGAATGTCCGCTCCAGCCACCTCCTCCTGCTCCTTCTTCACTGACTCCTGATATCTGCACAGGTGTTTGTCTCACATCGCCCTCCTTCCTCTGATGTAGGTCTCAACACCCATTTCTTTGTCCTGTCCCCTTCTTAAATACTTATCACAGAGGCACATCTGTTGTCTCTAAATGGCCCGGCCTCAGCCCGAGGCGGGGCCAATTTGGAGCTGGGGGAACTTTGAGCAGCTTCTTAGAGGGGCCACCCACCCATGTAGCCCCTTCTCCTGCTGCCAAAGCCCCGCCATACGGACCAAACACAGAAAGATTTTGGTTTCCACATCCAAGGATTCTGATATGTCATACCAAAGAGCATGATGCACACTTCTTGATGGAATTGTTTTCTACCTGGAAATGTCTTGTCTTCTTTGGAAGCTAATGAGCTGTGGTATGACCTCTTTAGTTTTGGACTTACCCTCAAGATGGATTTCAGCCTTGATAATTTCTGAGTAAAACTTATTTTTATTTTTCATTTTCCTGACTGAAATGAGCAACTTACCTTCAGGAAGTCACCTGCTCTGATTAAAAGAAAGCTTACGCTCCTCCTTCTTTGAACAGTGCTTGCCATAGTTTCTTACTTTGATTGAAATTTCTGAGTAACAAAGCCTTAAATCTCTAACAAATTTCACTAAAACTTACCCAATATCCATGCATTTCTACATACAGGCTGCTCATTTTGCTGTTATTCCTCATAATCAGTAACAAGCAGAATATCAGAAAAATCAGAGGTAAAAAGAATGCATTTCTGGTTGGCATGATTGTAGCCAGTAACTGACAACTTCACCCAAATTAGTTTACTGTTTCTTCTTTTTAACACTGGAGCTTCCTTTGTCTCTGCCCTTCATGTTCATTTTGATTGCTGTCTGGAACATTTGCAGTATTCAGAATTGGTTTCTGATTATGGCAATTTGATTTTCCCTATGCTTGGCTAATTGCATCTCTCATTCTCAGAGATCATTATGAGAACAGATGACAAAGGAAATCAGTTCCTTCAGAAAAAATAATTTTGCAGTCCCAGTCCCAGCCCCAATCTCATGAAAATCTTCAGCAAATTGTTGCATCCTTTTTTTCAGAAGAATGTTTAAACATATGTTTATTTAATTGCAAGCTATATCAAACAGGGAAATTTTCAAGAACATCCTACTGACTTAGCAACACACATCCCAGTAAAAGCATATGTCATTTTGGAGATCTATGAACTTCCTAAAATTTAAGCAATTGCTGTTCTGAAGAGAAAATCTCTTGTGAATCCAGTATTTATATAGAGTACCCCTTTCTAAACTCATCTAAATCAAGGACATAGTTGTGGTTCCTTCAAACCAGTATGAAGTAACAGCACCCAGAGATGCTACCTGGCCACCTCACTGGCCTCTCTGTGTGTCTGTTCAAGCATTTTCATGGCCTTATAGTAAAACAAACTGGGGAAATAATCCAAACTAAATGTTGTTTACTTGTTTGGGCTGGCTGGATTGGGTTTTTTTTATTAGTTGGGGTTGTTTTATATTTTTCCAAGGCCACCTCTTCACAACAGGGCTCTTTTACAACTTCAAGTGGCAGAGAAACTATAAGAAAAACTCTCAGAATAAAAATAATATTCCTAACTGATGGATAACAAATACTACCTCGATAACACATCTCTGATACCATAACAACCAGAACTGTCTTGCTGAGTCTATAGCAAAAAAGTTAAAGTGTAGCTGAGTATGGTCTTAACTTTTTGCCTGGATTAGCCTGGATCTGCCTTTCACTGGTAATACCTTCTCTTGAACCTCTCTAAGTGGATATGCACTGGATCTAGACACCATCTTCTATACTTAAATGGAGACTGAAAACAGCCAAGATTGTATCATTTTGTATCATTTACCATGAGCCAAATCATATATAGTTATTAGCTGTGTTAACACCACTAAAAGATGTTGTATTATCTGTGTGCCTGTGAACTAATGTCAACTGGAGATATTCAATACTTCTTGAAGGTGATATTCGGAAGATAGTTTTTCTGTATCTCTTCTCACACTTGCATAGCTTCTTTCTTCTTCTAATTTCTTCCCTGAGAGTATCTACATAGTCTTGAATTAGCTATTTCTGAATACGGATAAAAGATATGTAACTGAAAATTGAACTAAATATCATGTAGGCAGTTATGTAGAAAAATGTCTAGGATGTGGAAAACGTGGCAGAGGGTGGGGATAGAGTGAGTCTTGTATGTCTTGTGCTATCCCAAAACTATTAACCTGGCATTTAGGACCCCCCTCCAGTTTATCAGGCAATCTACTAAAGACCATTTGGGTCTGACAATGGACAAATTACCAAGAAAGAGTTTAAAATCAACAAATCCAAACAGATGAGGACTGAACAATCAAGTCCAGAACAACATAAATACAAGCAGAGATGTTCCTGAGCTGGTGAGTGAAAGCTTATTTCATTTCCAGTTTCATGCTGGTTTTCATGTTTCCAGGATACCATTACACAAAGCTACACATACCATTACATATAAGCTGAGAGGACTTCGAACAAATCAGTGCCTAGGTCCATGGTTTTAGCAACCCAGGAGATGCTGGTGAAGTTTTTCCATTCTTCTGTAACAATAAGTGCATCAATTGTTTTATAGCTTGCAACCCTGCAAGATTTCAGCCTGAGAATGTTAGTTTTCAGTAAGTTATTGTTCCTCTTTACTTTGCAGTTGCTTGAGATAGAATTCATTTTGCCTTCCTTTTAATGCCTGAAATGTCTAAAAGGATAAAGTCTACAATATGTAAAAGAAACATGGCTGACAAGCTCAGACATAGATACATATCCCCTAAAATTGGTTATACGTATCCCATCTTTAAGGTGAGTTTTCGATAAGCTATCAAGTTTGTTCCAACTTACCTTCCTTGGAAATCAGCTGGAGCCATATCATTAAATCCTGTGGAAGAAGCATTCAGCCAGAAATTGTATTTATGGAAAAAAATTATCCTTGTTACATAGATGCAATTGAAACTTGCAAACTATCAGATATTGGATGATCTGCATTCTAGTGAATGTATTTCCTATAACCAAGACATAAAGGATGCAGTAGTTCATGCTTGTCTCTAGTGAGATATTCATGTGAAGGGCCTAAATCCATTAAAAGTATAAAATATGTTGCCATTGCATAAAAAATTCTATCATTCCCAATACATTAAACCATAGAAAGGATCTTTCATATAAAAAGATATGTTCTGGGATAAGCTCAAAGAAACTTTACTGTTCACAGTAAAATCTCCCATTATCCATTTGCAGGGAGAGCATCGTTATTGACTGTATTCTTGGTTTTACATTGTGCAGCTGAACATATTTATTTTTTTGCCATGCTGTCTAATGCTCCATGCTGCAGGATATTGGGAGTCTAGCGGACCATGAAGTTAGAATGCCAGGGTAATGGTAACTTACGCAGTTTAGATATGAAATTTTGCATGGAATAACAAAACAATGTGCACTGGTTATGCTTCACTGCAAAATCCATCTCTAGCGGAAGCATTGTGTCATGAAACAAGATAACAAATAGAAAAATAGAACACAACAAAGTGCTATGGCAGTAATACCATATTGTTATCTAACAGTATCTGCTAACAAGAATGTAAAAATATAATCCCCTTCTAAAATGATTCAACCACCTCTAAAATTGACTAGTGACACAACTACAGGCATGCATGTGCTGTGCTTACCAAGTACTTCTTTTCAAAAATTACCGGATGAGAAAAATGCATCATGCTCTAATCATATTCTATTTTTCACATCCAGATACATCCTCCTCTTGAATTCATGCTTATTGCTGCCTTCAGCAAGCTTTCCTAAGTCCAGCAGACCAGGGTGAAGCTCCTCTAGATTGCACCAGTATCTAGTAATCAAGCATGAGACTCTGTATATGATCCAGCTAGCCAGGTAACCAGATTTCATATGCAGTTTCACTGTATATTGACTTCAGAGGCCAAGATTGCGCTGAAGAAAGATTAAAGATTAAATCAGGTTGCCTCATTAAATTTAGGGTAGGAAGACAGGATCTCCTCTGAGACATTCAAAGGCATGTACTCTTCTCCTTTTATTATACTGGGAATTTAGGCTCATGTTAAATGCCTAGATCAGACCCCATATTACATTATTGTTTAGAAATTTTATTTCCACAATATATAGAAGCTAAGGCCAGCTGGCACAGAGTTTTCTGCATCTTAAAAATGAGCTGCATCATTTTGTATGTATGACTTCTAATAACCTGACTTTGTTGACAGCTATTAGGACTGTCTATCCATCCCTTCCCTTTATAGTTAGTAAAAGAAAATTTCTTAACTGGATTATTACACTTTATAGAATAAATAATTTTCGAACTTTAATATCTTAGCAAAACCAGCAGGAGATGCTGTAAAGGTTCTGGTACTATACCATGCACCAAGATCTCAATTTTAATCTCTATTAGGACTAGCTCATATCCATACAAAGGGTCTTTTGATTTCAGGCTGCAAAAGCAAGCTAAATGGCATGGCAAATTACATAGGTTTTTGCAAAATCAGGTCTTTAACAGGAAAGTTCTTAGTGGATGAAGTAGGTCAAGGAAATGTAGCCTTTTTTTCTCAGCCTCTATGATAAATATCCTTCAGGCATACCCCTTCGCAAAAGCACCTATCAGTAGCCACAGAATTTAAATTCAATTCCTCTGGTCATTAGAGATAGATTTGAAAAGCCAGATGTCAAGGCAGGTGCCACACTATATTTGATAGTAAGTTAATGGCCCTTGAAATTCAGAAGCAGTATGTCAGCCGTAACAGCTCCCTTTGTAACCAGCTCCCCCTCTTCCAGGTTTATGCCTTCCTGCGTTTCCACTGCTTTTATTAAGATCAACAACGGAATGTGAGAACGATGTTGTTTTTCTGTTTAGATGAGCTAACATATCATGTTATATCATTTCAATGTTCACCATCTCAGACGTCACATCTGTGAATCTTCAGTTCTATGGATGCTTTTTCAAACACAGAAAACTGATGTCTATGCACTGCAAATAAACCGTATACACCATTATGTGTAGTTGTGCTGCTTCTGTTCCTGGTTATTATAATATTTCATTTAAGCCAGACTTGTATAGCCTTCTATCCTTCCTACCTTATGAGATGGAGAAGATTCTTTGGAAGGCTAACGAGGGAATGTTAAAATGTCGTTGCAGAACACTGGACCAAATGCTGGCTTTGACTTGCAATATGCAGTTGCAGGTGCAATTTGGCTTCTTAGCTTTTAAAACAACAGTTTGGGTAAAACAATCACCCTATTTTCAGACTTCCTCAAGTGCCTCATCAGATGGCAGCAGTGTTTTATAGTAAGCAGTTGGAAGACATGGCACACATACTGCAGGGAATGAAAAGAATTCTTAAAAATGAGGCAGGGTTTTATGAGTGCAGTACAGAGTCACCGCTTGCAGTGAAATTCTCTGCATATTTGAGCACAGACTATCCCTACATATAGTTCATAGAATAAATCAAATATTAGCAGTAAAAAACAATCCTCAGCAAGTAAAAATGTTCAACTATTTGCAGGGCTTTTTGCTACCTGAGCACTTATTTTTTCCATTTAGGATGATGGTTACTGAAATTTGGGCAGTTTTAGTATCAGCTAGAACAGTTTTGCTTGGTACATCTGTCAAACTAATTACATTTTAGAGATAACCATAACAAAAATCTTTAACCAAATCCGTGGGATATTCAGAAATATCTGCCACAATAAACAATGTCTGCATCCCAGATGTAGGACTTGTAGACACAGCTCCGCAACACACTTGGTCAGACTTTCTGCAGGTGCTACTGATTGGGTCGATGTCTTCTCCAGCTGCTGCCACTTGTTCTTTTCCTTTCATTGTATCAGATTAGTAATCATGTGAGCATGTGATGAGTCAGATTGGCTTGCATGTTAGGTAGCTTTGGCCAGCCTAAGGGCTGTCTATAGGGGATGTGAATGGTTCATTTCTACTGGTTCATTAACATCGGCTGAATGAAATTAGCTGTTGACCCACTCACCAAAAAATGCTTAACACTATCATTTCCACTCCTTTGAAGAGAAGGCTCCTGCAATTGTATCAATACGTTGATACAAATGTACCAATACATTGACTTTGAAAAAAATAACAATATATAAACTAAACTGCTAAGGGAAGGATTTAATACAATTGGAGGTTGGGGGAAAAATAAAAAGAAAAAAAAACTTTTTTTTGATGGCATTCTGGACATTTTTCTAATTCCTTGGAACATTCAGATGATAACAGCAAAGGTCTTGGAATTTGTTCGTTTACCATGTCAGACCACCTTCAAAAAAACTCATGTTGTATTTTAAAATGGAAACAGAAGTAAAACACCCTAGTGCACTGAAAATCCCAGCAGCTGGCATGTGACCTTAGCTCACGATGCCTTCCCTCCAAGAGCATCCGTCTCCAGAGGCTATGGGAGCACCCAGCTGGCTGAGAGGCACAGGAGAGTCCCAAGCAAGCCAAGGGAGCCACGAGTACACATCTGATTTTCTTCTAATTATATCTAAGCTATCATCCCCATGGAAAACAGTTTATGTAAAAAATGTCTCATGCAATTCTGTCATGCAGTAAAGGTTCAATTGACTTGGAGTGGAGAATACACCAAGGGCTGAGCCTGGGCAATCCGTATCCATGCCGTAAACATTTGCCCACGTCAGTAATCCCCGCAGTAGAGCCGCTGGGGAGGAGGGGTACTGCACAGCCTGTGCTTGTCAGCAAGGGCACACTGAACTCTGCAGCAGGGCTCAGACTTCAAAAAATTTACTCCACAGAGAATTCCAGTTACCTTTTATTCTACATCACAGTAGAAACATAAAAAGTGTAATATATATAGCAATTAAATTAAAAAGTGTAGTATACATTAAAATATTCATTACAAGTTTAAAAAATACTGTTCAGATACAGGGGAAAAGAAAAGAAAAAAAGTCTCATTTCAGTGGTTATAAATTTGAGTGGAAACTCTTTAAAAGCTGAAATAATGTCCTTCACACTCCCATTATAAATTTACATTTTGACAAACTACTTTTTCTGACAAAAACCGTCCACTTGAATATGTTTTTCCAGCTCCATTGTTATATTTTTAGCTACAGGGAGAACAAAAATGACAGTCATAGTCTTTCATTGCTGTTGAAAGTTTATATAATTTTCCTTAAGGCCTACTCAGAAGTCAGGTGAAAAGAGGTGCATTAAAAAATATTCCATGACCGTGGCATATTTCTGCTCAGCAAGACAGAAAGAAAAAGGGGCCATAACAAAAGGTTTTTCCCCTCTCACAACACCTCCACAAACAAGACTGCTTTCTATAAAAAACCTATATATATTGGGGTTTAGCCTATTAAAGGATGTTATAGATTAACAACCTTCTGCTCTCACAAGGTGACAAACATACAAGGTCCAAATCTAGTCCACATGTAGCAGAAACGGCTCACCAATTGTCTTCTTTGGCAATTTACAGATTTCAGAATTTGCTTTCCAGGCTGCTGTCTAAAAGACACAGAAAAGCCCACTCTAGCTGAGACAGCTCATTTTGGAAACACTGGGTTCAGTTCTATTGCAAGTTCAATAACACATTATATTTCAGTCCAGTATGTTTCCAGCAATAACAATACTGACTGAACTTTATAACAATGATCACAATAATCAAACTAGTTCTGGTGGCTGTTACTGTAGAAAAGCCCAATGGCTGCCTGATCTGGGTGAGACAGAATGTTCCTATGCTGCATCTGCTTTGGCAGCTACATTAGGGTACGATTTATTGGTATGTGACAGGTAACAGGGGAAATTCTAGAGATTTATTTTCACTTACACACAGACAGGATTGTAAGTGTTTCCCCCTTTACCTGCCCTCTCATTCTTCTTAATTCCTCCCCAAAGCCATATTTTATCTATTGAGAAAAAGAAAAAAAAATTACTACAGCTACCACCATCCTTTAAAGGATGTGTGATCAAGCCACACTGCAGTTTCCCAGAATTTCTGTAGCGGCTTCACAAACTAACCCTTGCAAAAGAACAGCAGCAGAAAAAAAAAACTAAAATAAAAAATAGACGCTAAAAAAGGCAACATAATCACATAATCCTTCCTGGAGCATGCTAGAAGGGGGAAAAAAACCTGGCATAAAGAGGCTGATCTTGAAACCCACAGAGAATTCACATTATGCTGCAGCCACCCATGAGACTTGTTCCTGTTACTAACAGGTCTGTAATAAAGTGTCAGCTTTCAGCAAGCAGGAGTATTTTTACAAGTTTTACTGAAGCAAGGATGGATATCCAGGATAACATTACTATTAGCTCTGTTACAGTAGCTCTTGCAAACCCCGACTTCCATTTACATTTCTAGATAAGGACACAAACAGATGTCTATATGTATTTAAAGGGCTGCATTTGTTTTGGAATTTGGTAGGGAAGTGTCTTCCAACCTTGAAGACCTGGACTTAAGTGATATACTGTATGGTATAAAGACGCAACATGTACTAGTAAATTAATCATGGTGGGTAGCAAGTCCAAGTACTGGAACTTGTCCCATGTTTGGCCCACATCACGAAACACCATCCCAAACAATTCTTAGACATAATTTGGAAATTAACACTGTCCGGAAATATTCGCAAGAGGTGGTCTGGATCGAGCTGTACGCCTCTGAGGCTAGAAGAGCTTAATAATGTGGATGTGGTCAAACTGTGCTGGTTGGCTTCCATGCCAAGAACAGTCCCTGACACTGTTATTTTACTAGCATACATGCAGACAAAGAGAAATACTAATGAAATTAGCCTGAAACTACTTGGTTCAAATTGCTATCACTCAACTACTCATAAAAATTATAGTCCCTTGAAGAGAAGGAAAAGAAATGTCCACGTTCCACAGAGGATGTGGCAAATGGTCAAAGGGTAAACTCTACTTGCTGCCAAATGTCGTCTTCATTTGAACATTATTCATTGCAGGACTGCTAAGAAAATTGTGGCATTTATGCTATGGTAAAAAAAATAAAAAATTATTAGGAAATAGATAGCAAAAGGAGAAATTCTCAGGATGGCTGTTGGAAAAATTATTCTTTCCCTAAAAGTGATGAGTATAACATGGAGATAATTCTCTGCATTTATATTTAAACAAGCACCTGCTCCAATGTGATTTTTTACCTTTTACTCCAGGTTAACACTAAAATTAATCTTCATTCACCCAAGTACCCAAGTGACTGGAGACAGCTGACAGTACAGGCAATAGATACACATCAGGACTTCCTGTCTCAAGAAAGCCCCAAACTTTCTCTCTTACATTAAACCACAGATTCATCACAGTGAAGTCAAATGTTTCCTAAACTTTAGGGACTACTTCTAATGTTTATGTTCTTTTTCTCCACACCAAAGGAATGACCAGCTCAGTCAGTCCATTCACTGAGTGCTACAGGTCTTTACTGATCAACAGTTTAAGAAACTGGAGCTGAGAGAAAGGAAAGCCCATCCAATACACCTGTCTGAAAACAAATGCAATACTCACAGTTACAGAACTCTTTTCTGAGAAGTTTCAAGTAAAGGAAAACAACGGCATGTACCAAATATTTGATTTCGCCCCTCATTTGGTTCCGTAATCTTTGAGATTCCACTCATCATATGTCCAGCTTTAACACAGCACTTTATGCCACTAATTAAAAGCTTTCAAAGGGAAAAGGCACACAGGCTTCCTCTTGATGGGTTATTTTTTTGCTTGTGAACTAGTTATTGTTGTTATCTTTAGTTCTTTTTAGACTTTTAAATATGCCAAAAAATATATTGTTCTTAACAAATATACAAAGAAACTCAGCCCTTCTTGGCACACTCAGAACTTCCTTTTTTTCCAATGGCACTTTCAGATAAAAGTTTGGCAGGAAACCAGATGATTTGGAGAGAGTAGTACATATTTTTGAACTGGATCATGAATCTGTATTTTTTAAACTTCAGAAGCTTTATAAGACTGTTGGGAAAAAGCAAAGAGGAGTATTACACAGCGGTGGATGTAGCTGTGAAAATCTTGGGCAGGGTTGTGGAGTGTGTGTCAGTGTGATACTGGTTTTAGCATATTAGATGGGCACACACTGCCTCTAATCGTCTGGTAGGACGAAGGGAGCTACCCTAGCTCTCTTCTTGGACAGAAAAGGAATAATAATGAGGAAGACCTTATGTATCTCTGATATTCTGATTGTACTGGAGATGAAACACAGCTCTGTTTAAGTATCCTGAATTTCCATTCGAGTAACTGACAATGACAATCCAAAGTTAGCCGTGAATGATTAAATAAATACTTGCTGGCACTTTGAGAATCAATAATTGTCTAACAGTAATTAAAAATACACATAGACATTCACCTATCCAAAATGAAAACACCTACCTTCCCCAAGCTTCAGCTATCCCTTACAGAGACCTTCGTCTGTGTTCAATATTCAATCTGATTCAGCATTTTTCTGTACTTATCCAAGAAAGAGATGGCTATTGGGCACTTCTATGATTTAGCTACCTTGGAGCTGTCTTTTAAAAAATTATCCTACATTTACATGATTTGAAAATGCATTAAAATGATTTAAAAAGGAATCATGGAGTGTCATGAAAATTTCTAAAATACTAAATCAGTATAAGAGCTTATAATTCTTTCTGTAATGTATAGTAAATTTGTGAAACTGAAGTAACAAAACACTGTAAACTTCTGAAATTCAGAGAATGAAATCCAGAGTTTTCACTTAGAATCCACCCTGAAAAACAGGTCTGGATATATCTTTTAATACTGGATCTTTTAATACTTGATCTCTACTGGATACCTTTTTTATACTGTATATAGCTTTTAAGTCAAATTTGTCATTTCCCATCATCTAGACTTTAACTAAAGCTCCCCAGTTCTGAACCCCCTGAAACTGACGGTTTGCTGTCATGTGGGAAGGGGCTTGCCTCCACAGATAACTGACTCCCACTAGCGGGTTTTTCTAACTGATTTACAGAATCTGGAGGAGATTATTAAACTGCAGAGCACAGTGAAGTATTCTCAGTTGGTGTTTCTCAAAGTATCTGCATGACTGTACTGGGACTTCAGCATCTCAGCATCTAATTTCAAGGGACTTTGCTGCTAATAGATTCTCCAGCCCTTACACACCCTTTCTTTCCAGCCCTTAGATACCATTTCTTTCCAGTCTTCCCAGTTCTGTCCCTCCCATTCATTTCCTTTTTTTAACCTTGCAGCCTAACACCTTCCTACTTACAGGGGGTTGTAGTAGCATCATTGTAATTAATTTCTTGTTTTGTCATGGCTGTATTCATTAGCATATGTGAAACGCAAAGGTCAACCTGCGTCTTACAACACCCAGTATTGAAAGGATTACCCTGTCCAGAGCCTACCACTCAGTTTGAGAAAGCGCAGAAGACTCAGGGCTCGTATAATAATCTCAACAGTTTATTTAGCAATTCCACCAGTCAATAAAAAATCTACGTGATATAAATGTTCAATCTTCATATCATAGGACAAATTAATATTTGTTCGGAGTTTCAGTTCAAGTGCTATCTCTGTAGCAGCCCTCAGCAGCACTCCTCATTAGGCTCAATGAGTATATAATCTTTATTAATTAGAAACTCTTAAACTTTTTAGTCATGGGAATTCAAGGGTAACAAAAGAAAAAGAAATATTGTGCGATTCATTTTAATTACAGATTTACACACTCTTGGCTGGAATAGGAAACTGGAAGTTATGGTTTTAGTCTATCATTAGATAGGTAGCCATGTCTCATATGTACTGTATACCATTCAGGAAACAGAACTAACATAGAATAAACATGAAAGAAAAAATTGAGAGTGCAAAGGAATGTGTATTTAATGATCCGGAGGGACTATGAATGATAGAGTTTTCTGAAACAATTAGGAATCTTTCTGTACGTGTGCAGAACTTTAGTGAGGAACTGAGTCTTGATCCTGTGAGGTCAGTGGGGGGATCAACAGGAAAAATGCTCCAAATACAGGGATTCTGGTGAAATCTTGAACTCCTTACAGTCAACAGCACAACTCACACTGACATCAGGTTGTTCATGATCATGCCATGCTCAGTGCAGCAGAAGAAGTTTGGCTTCTTCTAAGGCAAAGGAGTTTGCCTTTGCCTTCCTTGGCTCTATGCACCAGCTCTTACCCCCTGCAGTCTCCTAGCAAAAATAATGGATTTGGATATTTAACCATGAACATGTGAAAGTTGAGATGCAAATATATTATTACCTTATTAATGCCCCCTACCTCCTCAATGCCCCATTAACTCTTTTAACATAGTGTAGAAAGAAATGGAGCTATTCAGATAGTGAAAAATATGAACTTTTGCTGCAAATGCAGCTAGTGATCTAATTCACATTAAAAGATAAATACAAATAGATTTTCAGCTATAATTGCTATTTTTGCTATTTGATCAGATGTGTATGCATCAGTTTGTCCTAAATTTACTCCTCCTTACTTTAGGCAACATTTATCCCACCTAGATGAAAGTCGGGGTCTAACTCACCTACCGTCAATCATCTAAATATTAGACACTTGCAAGTTTTAGTAATTCATTCAAACTTTCTCTGTGATCTTAAGACACAGAAAGACACTTTCAGAGTGCAATTCACCCTACCGATATTAAGGGTCCAAGACAAGAGGCAGTACCCTCTGGAGATATCTCTGTCTTTTTCTTGGCAGCACAGGAAGTTCTTTTTACAGGCAGAGAGCTAGTTAGAGCCTATAAATGTAGACAGCTATGGCTCACTGTGCTTTTTAACTTTCATTAATGGTAATGTGCAAATATACATCTGGAAGGAAGGAGAAGCAAGCACATATCACAGATCGACTTCAGATGTCGTGTTTGATTATTTTTTCTCTGTTTTTCAGGGAGAGGAACATAGCCCAACCTCTCCATAATCCAAAATGCTCTGTGCAATGCATCTGTTGGGACAGGAGAGTGGGTGTCCACAGTGGGTGTAAAAAGAGCACCAAAACTGTCTGAGAAGGTGTTTGTCCAAGACTGACCATGTTAAAGAGTAAGGCACTATCAGCCCATTGAACAGTTACCAGGGAATTGCAGAGAGACTTTAGAAGCAAAGGAGTCAGCTTGAAAAGGAGGACAAAGGCTTGAATACCTGTAACAGCAGGAAGGATGGGGACTTAGAGAGCAATGCAGGCACAGAGCAAAAGCCAGCATCTACTTTGGTGCTGCCAGAAGTCGTCTCGTGGCATCACCACCCTGTCCAATCTGGCCTGAACATCCTCTCCCAGGACACCACAAGGACTTGGTATCTGGACAGTGATGGACAGCTGGTGGCAGCAAGCAGGGACCCCCAGGTGCATGTATGTAAGCTGTCAGGGATGTGATCAGGAATCCCCAGGTGCCATCTCACAGGAGTTTCTCCCCCATGCGTGCACCAGGGTTGGCAGGGAGCAACATGGGTCCCTGCAGCACTGGGGCACCTGCATCTCCCACAGGAGAGGGGCTGGAAATAGAGACTGCACACCACAGAGTGGTGCATGTGTCTGACACTCACAGCATGTGGGAGCGTGTGTATGTGTGTGATTAAAACTTTTTACAAAAAAAAATTTAGTTACAGCAGGAAATCTCAAAATCTGTAGGTGCTTATTAACATTTTGTAAGTGTCTAGCATTATGGTTTTTCTGTTGAATTGCTGATATTAATCCTAAATCTATAGTTCACTGTTAATAAATCAATAAACAATTTTGATCATTACTTGGTTTAACCAAATGAAGTGAGTAGTTTTCCCCTGCATGATTATTACAAGATGACATTAATTTGTTGCTGTTTTGAGGTCACTCATGTATCTGTTCACAACTCTGGTCCTCAGCAAGGAGGAGGTTCCGTCTCTTTCCAGCGTGCAGAGTAGTGGCATAATTTTGAATTTCAGCTGCTGAGGATCTGCTTGTCAATGTAATAAACTGTTGTCTGGTGTTGAGAACTTCTCTCTAAATGCAGGAAGGCTATTTATTAATTTTTTTTCTAGTGACTCTTAAAACTTAATAATAATGTCAGTGTATCATATGGTAATGATGATTTCATTAAGACAGACACAAGAAGTTCTATCTATCAGAAAACACAGAAAAAATCAATTATTCTGTGCTAAATTTACCTTAAATTTTGGTCCACTTAATGTCTTTCATCAATTTCTATTGTCTTAGTTTAACAAATGGAATCATAAATAATGCAATCTACATCAATTGCACTTATTTGCAATTAGAATTTTTTTCAGTACTCTGTTTTATGAATATTTAATAAACTGTGTAACCTTGATGGAAGGAGTGCATTTAGAAGACCATAATGAATGTTTAGAAAGTCTTGCTTTGTGATCTCAACTTCTGATATTAAATTAACATCCAGTAAATCTTTCTGCTCAATGCTCACCTCAGCAAGTCTAACATTTTCCTTATCTACAAATACATTGTTTCAAGATGTTTTCTGCTTTAAAGGAACTAGGAGCTTTTTTTATATTCTATTAAATGTGATCTAAAATTTTAAAGTACATATTTTACATAATATATTGAAAAAAAAAAAAGTAAAGTTACTCCTAACAAGTATATTTAGGATGTGTGATGTCAAAATGAAATATTATATATACCAGAAGCTATTAGAATAGAAACAATGATTCATTGACAGTTCAGTCTTTGCTTCTTGAGGGACAGGAACAACAAGCCAAAAGTTTTCTTTAATTTTCTCCAGTTTGCCACAGTAACTTTATTTAAAAATATAATGTCACAGGAGGAATTCTAACCCACTGCTGTGGGTTTGCAACATTCACATTTACCAGTCATTTAAAATACAGTAAAGAGATACTGCAAGAAGATGATTCTCAAGAAAGAGGAATATATATGAGTTATATCCTTCTAGCAATAAGAGAAATCTTGTGACTCAACGGGCATTAACCAATAAAATTAAGACTTATTCTTCTGAAATGCACATGAGATACAGGAGAACAGAAACACAACATTGGGTGAATCTCATTCTGGAGACAATTACATAGAGTGCTGTGGCACTTGGAAGTCTTTCTGCAAAGTGCTATGGATCAGTAGCCTGACAATGGAAAAAAAAGTGCAGTGTGGAACTGTAATACCTTAGACAACCGTCCCTCCACGTCACTTTGGAATTAGCTCAGGAAACTGCTGGAAGAATTGTGCTGGACACATAGGAAATCTGTTAAAAATACACTGCATTTCAGACCCTACAGACACCTACAGTTCAAGCACCTGAGGGACACTCGAGACAGGACTCTAGCTAAAGCACTAAATAAGCCACACGAACACTTCCTTCAGTGAGAAGGTAATGCTGATTTTGTTCGCATTATGTATTGATGTACACTGGAAATTGATTCAGTGCAGAATAAAACAGAGGTGATTCCTGATGATTCCACTGGCAGTGGCATGCTGTCCGTCCACAGGCAAAATGTGTTCACTCTTCTGCTGGCTGTGTTATTGCCCTGAGCACAGACCTTGACGTCCTGTAAGCAGCTGCTCACAAACTGCCTAAGTATTAAACGGTAGCAACTGCCTTCCTGCACATCATCAGGATCGAAGCCAAAGAAGGCAACATCAACCTGAATGAAGGTGTTGATCAAAAGAGAAACAACTAGAGAGCGGCCATTTCTGATTTACTCAAAGGAAAGATGAATCTGTCTCGAAAAATACTGATTTGCTGGCAATCCTGTATTTTGTAAAAAGATACTGGAAGTTGATGTAAGAGAAAGCTAATAGGCAGCTGTAATAACAGCTCCCTTCAGCAGAACAGAGTGGGGAGCAGGGATGGGGCTGTACTGCACACTGCAGGAGTCTGGTTTCCCCTGTACTCTCCACCCTCATGATCAGGCTGTAATTATGTGGCCACATGGGCAGCTCTGGTGCTATCTGACAAGAGTAGGCTTAACCACTGCAGTTATATGTCCCTTTAGCAAAGTCGCCCAAAACTCGTATCATATCTGTAAGGCTCTAAGCACCACCATTCATAGCAGAGAGCCTAAATTTTGGTGTGGGCAATAAAACGAAGCAAGAATTTGGTTTCTGACAGTCTTTCTTTTGTGTTAGAATAGCACACAAATACCAATATGGCTGCTGAGCCTAGAGTGCAATAACTGCCTCAAACATGGTTTCATTTGGAATCTGATTATTAAATTACTTGAGTTTGGTATTTGATTATAAAATAGTTTTGAGCTTGTTGGCATTTTATGTGCTATTCTTATGAAAGTTGACATGAGAAAATGTTTATCTTAGCAATGAGAATGGAAATTATCTCGTGGAATATGAATGTTACTGCTTAATACATGGGTTTCCACGTCTTCCTAAGCAAGCTATTACTTTGTTTATCTTTCATTTGAGAGTCAAGATAAAACATAAACAGAAATGAGCTTGTTTCCCTGAAGCTGGAACTACTTTTAAGAATATTCTGACTGCAAAGATGGAAATAAGACTTCAAGTATTTGTGTTGCATCTGTCTTCAACTAGTGTTTGATCAGAAAAGGGAAAAAAAGAAAAAAGGAAAAAAGATTGATTTGACTGAATGCTATTACACATTCTTCTTTCAAATGGAAAATTTTCCATGAGGAAAGAAGTGGTTATTCAAAGGACAAAGAGAAATAGTTGATTCCGCAAGGCAATCACAGACAGAAGGTGCTTTAAAAGAGAAAGATCAAGTTGTTAAAGCTCAAGTTGAAAAAGTCGAGAGCTGTGATTCATAGGTCCCAGGTTACAACTCACTTTGACTTAAAGTCTACGCATGCAGCTGCTGACTTACGCTGCTTACAGAGTGATGTGAATGATGAAGTCTCTCTTGCTGCATGTTTGGAACAGGAATTTTTGTGTCTTTTTTCCACTTTTAAGGGATAAAACCTTGTTAAGGTAAAAAAATCAGACCACAGGGGAAACCATAAACAGAAACTTTATTCATTTCCAGACTCCTGTAGTCAAGTGTTGGCCCTGCATGTACAGAATTTACATTTCCAATGTAATTTGGTATTCCCTGAAAAAGTCTAGGTTGTCTAACCACCAAGCTGGGTGAACAAGCCCCATTTTTCCCTGATTTCAGTATATATACACATATCAGATAAATAACAACCTAAAAAAGACTAATACCTGAGACATTTGTTTTTCATAAAAATGAAACGGCATTTCAGCTAACTGATTTAAACCATTTTGTGTTTTTTTGCAAAAATATAACTACAATTTTTATGCTTATAGGCTGTAAATTCTGAACAAATTTTCTCCCTCTTGTTGTTACAATTACATTAGTTATTGAAGAATTAGTTTTGCTGCTTCTCTTACTGGAAAAATTCTAAAGGGAAAGAAAACAAATAAATACTTCTCAGTTACTTCCTTAGAAATTCTAACTATATTCCAATAAGACATTACAAAGGATGGGCATAATTCAAAGAAGAAATAAAAGTGAAGGCAATTTAACTTCAAGCTGCAAACAGGCGGTTTCTTTTAGGTTTTTGTTTATGTTGCAATCTGGAAAAACTGACTTTGGCATCAATAGGGATGAAACTATGAAGTTTTGTGGCTATGAAGACACAAAGGAGTTAACAGCAATATCTCTTCAGTTTTGATAGTATCAGGCTGTTATTTTAGGTCTTCAGTCCTATGCCCCCTGATCAGGTATATGATGCCATGACTACAGGCTTATAGAGCCAGGTCTGTCTGACCCAGCAGGGACCAGCCTGGCATTAGTTAAATTGCAGTAGCTCAGAGAAAACAAGATGGATTTTACACCTGGATTTGATTTCAGTACACCCGCAACTGTGCCACTACCTGTGCCTGATTTAAACATTTCAGGAATCACAGAATCACAGAATGGTAGGGGTTGGAAGGGACCTCTAGAGATCATCTAGTCCAACCCTCCTGCTACAGCAGGTGCCCCTAGAGTAAGTTGCACAGGAACATGTCCAGGTGGCTTTTGAATATCTCCAGAGAAGGAGAGTACGCAACCTCTCTGGGCAGCCTGTGCCAGTGATCTCTTGTCCTCACAGTAAAGAAGTTCTTCCTCATGTTCACGTGGACCTCACTGTGCTCCAATAGTGCCCATTGTCTGGTGGAACTTCGTGTGTTCCATTTTGTGTCCATTGACACTTTTCCTGTCATTGGGCATCAATGAAAAGAGTCTGGCCCCATCCTTTTGACACCTTTAGATATTTATAAGCATTGATGAGATCCCCTCTCAGCCTTCTCTTCTCTAGGCTGAACAGACCCAGCTCTCCCAGCCTTTCCTCATAGGAGAGAAGCTCCAGTCCCCTCGCCATCTTTATTGCCCTCTGCTGGACTCTCTCCAGTACCTCCATGTCTCTCTTGAACTGGGGAGCCCACAACTGGACACAGTACTCCACATGTGGCCTCACCAGGGCAGAATAGAGGAGGATCACCTCCCTCGACCTGCTGGCCACACTCAGTGCACCCCAGGATGCCAATGGCCTTCTTGGCCACAAGGGCATGTTGCTGGCTCATGGTGAGCTTTCTGTCCACCAGCACTCCCAGGTCCTTCTCCGCAGAGCTGCTGTGCTGCAAGTCAGCCCTCAACCTGTACTGATGCCTGGCTTTATTCCTCCCCAGTAAAGCTCCCGCAGTAAAACTCACGCAGAGACACTGGAGGTAGCAGTATCTGTAGAATCCTAAGCAGAACAGCTGGTTCAGCCCATGCTGCATCCAGGTAACCAGAGCCATTCACCCAAGCACAGCACCAACATGCCTCCAGTGCTCTGCAATCCTGCCTGTTTTTCTCATATCCTGTGCCACAAAGTCAGCATGAGTGGTACTAGCTCATCGATCTTTCACAGAAGCTTGTTGTGTTCTCACAGCTATCAACTCCTGAACAGCCTGCAGGAGTAACAATGAATATAATGCCTTTGATGTGCTAAGACTTTACCGTGGAGGTGGCAAATGTCCATAGAATTTTAACTAATATTTCCACTGAAGATATCAATTTGAGTCCTACTGGTTTCAAGCAGTACATCTGGAGTACTGCATTCAGTTCTGGGGTCTCCAACATAAGAATGACATGGACCTCTTAGAGTGAGCCCAGAGGAGGACCACAAAGGTGATCAGGGAGCTGAAGCACTTGTCCTGTGAAGACAGGCTGAGACAGTTGGGGTTGTTCAGCTTGGAGAAGAGAAGGCTCTGGGGACACCATATAGCAGCGTTCTAGTACCTGAAAGGGGACTACAAGAGAGATGGAGAGGGACTTTTTAGAAGGGCATGTAGTGATAGGACCAGCGGTAATGGTGTTAAACTGAAAGAGGGTAGATTTAGATAACGTATTAGGAAGAAATTTTTCATGATGAGGGTGGTGAGACACAGAAACAGGTTGCCCAGAAGAGTTGTGGAGGTCCCCTCCCTGGAAGTGTTCAAGGCCAGGTTGGATGGGACTTTGAGCAACCTGGTCTAGTGGAAGGTGTCCCTGCCCATTGCATGGGGGTTGGAACTAGATGATCTTGGAACTAGATGATCCCTTCCAAACCAAACCATTCTATAATCTGCACCGCTGAACAAACACACTTCATAAGATGGCCATGGAACTTAGCTATACAGAACAAGAGACTTACTAGAAAAGTCTCTAGTTTTCTCCCAGCCCATACATCCAGACTTCCTACCAAAACATATTGGGGAAACACTGGTGTGTGGTCATGCTCAGGACTCATCCTCACAGACAGTTGAAATGGTGCCAGGTTGCAAACCTAGCTACCAGAGCTGTTGGAAATGCAACGAGGTATATCTGCCCAACTTTAATGACACAGTTAAAGGGCTCATGACATTGCTTACAGTAAGAACTATAATTTCTGGACAAAGGTTCGTAGCACAAAGGTGAATTTTACTCTTTGTAATTACAGCTTTAACGTATCATGATCAACCACTGCTTTTTGTCAGTTCAACACTAAGTCAATAGGATGCTGGATG
This sequence comes from Steatornis caripensis, assembly GCA_013398225.1. Taxonomy (NCBI): domain Eukaryota; kingdom Metazoa; phylum Chordata; class Aves; order Caprimulgiformes; family Steatornithidae; genus Steatornis; species Steatornis caripensis. The sequence goes on from VZSC01000672.1 coordinate 197,144, forward strand.
GGTCGAATAGACGTTAATCAGGTAAGTTAAGAAAACAAGAAGGCTAATGGTTACCTAGAAATTGCTTGGAACTAAAGCAAGTGTACAGAGCCCTATGATGACATAAAATTAGTGTAAGATTTACTTTGTAAGTAAGTTCTTGTAGGCAGAAACAGAGTGGAAACAGCAGCAACAGCAATACAGAGAGGACCAGCCAACAAAGTCATTCATGCTGACAGGCCTAATGTAATAACACTTTTCAAACTGTACAAACATTTGGAATACAAATAGTCTATTCGCTTCCTTTAAGCACAGCATGTTTTTCTGTACAAATATCTTGAGCTCTGATTTAGCAAAACATTCAGCCATGAGCTTGCCTCTAAGCACATAGTTAAATTCTACTTGCCACATTCTAGATTTACTGTATTGCAGATCTGGAAATTCATGGTGTTCATGGTGTTTGACAAGGAAATAGAAAGCTTCCCTTTGCCCTTGAGAAGCCCATCATTTATCCATCAGTCAAAAAAGTTTCATATTTTAATTTTTTGCACTGATTGGGAATGATACAATTCTAGAGGGGAAAAAAAACACAAAATCAAAACAAAAAAAACCCCAAACAAACAAAAACAGGCAGTAGGAATTAGCCCCTCTAATAAAATAAAGTAGGTTATGCACCAAGTTTATAGTAGCATGATGGGTTGGCAGAACCGATTTCAAACTGGTGAATGCACTACTCCTCTGCTTTGGTTTGTGTGGAGGAGGCTGCAGCTTGCCAGCGTGGTTCAGTCAAAACCAGCAGAGATCTATATGCATAAACCCGTGCACCAAAGTGGAGCAGAAACCATACAAGGTAAAATGTTTCCCAGCCTAATACAGCGAACACCAAAGAGGAATAAAGAAGAATTAAAATCACAGTCTGAACAAGCCCTAGAAACTGGCTCAGAGAAAAGATTGGAAGATTTGCAGACTAGCCTTGACTGAAAAAATCCTATAGCAGTGTACTCATTTACTAAGACAATTTGTTACTAAGATGATGTTTCACTCACAGTGCATTTAGAAGAAAAGGGGCTTTGCATTTTTTTCGCAATTAACATCAAAGAATCATCCTGAACCATTGAAACAATCCTTAAATTCCTGCATTTTTGGTTAAGTGCTTAGATCAAAAGCAATAATTTTAAAGACCTCTGACTATGTTCTTGTTCTTTATCCTTGTCTGCCTCTGAACTGACTGCCCAATACCTCTGCATTTAAGTTTATAATCAATAGATTTATATTTAAAATACATTCACCTTCCCTAGTCTCATTAAATTTTAATATTTTTAAGCCATTAAATTGACTGTGGTGAAATCTCTCATCATAAAATACCCATTACTTTAAATACATGTGTTTCATTTAGCATTTCAGAGCATCCTCCATCTCCTGATTTTTCACTGGTATCTTTTTAATTATCTGCATCCCTTTCCCTGCAGACTACTGTATAATCCTCTAAGATACACTTGAAGAACAAGAATGTCCTAGGTTTTGATTTAACTCCCTTCATTGAAGGTAGAGTCATAACACCTCTAGTTTCTCCTTCACTAAGCCTCTTTTCCACAGATTATGAAATGTTTCACCGGTAAAATTAACATTATGACTAAATGCTACATTCTGTGCCATCCCATTACACTGTGTCATAAATCTTGTCTTCTTTTGACAATCCATGAATCTCTTACTAAACATTGTTGATAATAATGACAAGTCAGAATCCCATACTATTTGTATGCCTTCCAAGATTTGTACTTTGTAAAACTTCCCGAATCAAATATGCTACATAATGCAGTTCAGGATCCCAATTTATTCAAGATTTAAAAATAGCAGTTGCTCTAGAGCAAGCTGTCATTTCCATTGGGACTCAAGATACCTGAAAATTATTGATCAGCATTTGAGATGTGGCAGAGGTCACTAACCATGTTTAGCATGTGAAAGTAAAGACAACACTGGCTTTAATACTCTCTGAGTTACCAAAGCAGATTAAATTTGAAGCCTGAAACTGCAGTTCTACGTGATTCTTTTCTTTCCCCACAGCTCTTCTCATTTTGGAGTGCTAATCAAATGGTAAACTCTTTCAAGTATTTTTGCATTAGGAGAAGGAATGTTTCCTGTACCATAAACAGTATGCCTATCCCCGAATTATTCTTCTATCCTCTTCCTCTGTTATTTTTAAAGACATAACATCATAACTGCAGGCATGCTTTTTAGTTTTAAAGGTTTCGACATGAGTATAAGATGGATAGTTTGGGGAGTTTTAAACAGTGAAAACAGAGTTGCGGGACCTAAATCATGTTCATAAACATTGACAGAGAAAGTATAGGTTATTAGACTAGAACTTGACCTTAGCTTTAAAAAGAAATCCTTGTCACATTTCAGTGCGAAGGCTGAAGATCATCCAAGTAGACCTTAGCATAGTGGGCGACCTGGTGTTACTCCACAGGCAACAGTTGTGTATTACAGACCAGTCTGGCAAACTTACTTGTTTTCCACTTTCAACAGAAAATTATTCATTTATTCCACTGAAAATTCTTTATGATATAAACTTTCCAACCAGTCTTAAAGTTTTATCATGTTGAATTTGTCTAGACTATCCTAAGCGTTATTGCTGGGGCAATGGACATGATTATTATTCTTACGTATCCTGAAGTTATTTTTAAAATATTTTCAGTAAGATGGTTGAGCCATTTCTGGAACAATATCAGGGACTGCAGTGTCTTACTTGGGGTTCTCACAGGCTCTCTGGCAGTGTTGCAACTGGAGCAGAAGTTTAATTGATGGCCCACTCATATTTTTGACAGATGCAGTTAATTTGATACATTAACAAATATTTTGGGTTTGGTAGTCTATTTAAGGTAGTTGCCATTAAATTGTCATAATTTATCATTGATTGTCACACAGTGTTATCTACAGTCTGGAAATATGCCTGGCTTTGGAATTAAAGCTATGAGCTACAGGGTAACAGTTGACTTTTTGACCCTGCCTTTAGACTAGGACTTATTCTAAAGACATTTCCACTATTAAAATGCCAGTTCAACTCCACCACTGCAGCAAGATGGGGAGTGTTGGAATGGGATTCCTTCTGCCTAACTTAGCTACTTGAATTTAGACATATAGCGAAATCCAATTATCAAGTTCTCTCTAAAGCTACTTCATAGATGTCAGAAACTCCAGAGAGCAATCCATCGCTTCCCAATGCACTTGTGATCACTGGTATACTGAGTTACCTTGTGGAGGTACATGCATAGCTTAGACTGAACACCCAAATTTAATGCAGGTGTATTATGTGAGATAACCCACTTCTCTAATTCAGAGTGTCTTCCTGAACTTCAAATGCTACAGTCAAAAATCTAGAGATATAGGAGACAGTTCTACAAAGATACTTGCATGTTGTGTTGCAGTATCTCGTTTTCCATTACCTTTCCCTCAAACAGAATATGCAAGCTGGATGGACACTTCTGGGGTTTATTTTGTGTGTTTGTTTAGGTAACTGACTGAAAGTCAGTCTCAGCTGAAATATGGAACTTGCACAAAGCAGAATGCTGAAGGCTGCAAGAAGATAGAATATTGGTCTGGCTAGTAGAGCTGATGAGCCCATGAAAAGTCAAGACTTTCATGCTATAAGATCAGCAATAGCAGTTGGCATTACAGCCAGTTTATTTTTCTGTTAATATTCTCTAAAGAAACATTTCTAAGTAATACTTTCTCTGTTATTTTTCTCACTCTAGAAACAAATATCAAATCAGGTCATAAGACTAGAATTTATTTCAGCCTGTCCTCTCCAAAACAAGAGGGATTAGTGTTCGCGTCTGTATCAGCTACGTGCCTTTGAATGCACTGAAAAAACAGAGCAGGCTGACACAGCCCACTCAGATACTTGTGAAAAGTGATTGATGGTGTTAAAAGCCACATTTATCATCCGCTAGTCCTGTTATTTAAATGGCCTTTGCTTTTTCATATCAAGCAGATTGAACAAGATAGCACAATAGAAAAATCAGACATCTCTTGCGAGGCCTGCAGACAGAGCAAAAAAGAAAACAAGGGCTCTGTAACTGCAGTGCTGAATCAGGGACGCAGCAAATTTAAACTCCAGAAAAGATGCAGATGAGTGCTGGTGAGTTCACACAAACTAAGGGCTACGTGATTTTTCTGAGAGGGTATCTTTGTAAAGACCTTTTGAGAAAGGCTGTGGTTTTATCTATTCCTCAGGGATACTAAGTATCCAACAATACTACCATTCTTAAGCTGATATGCTTTGAATATCCCTGACCATACTCTTCCTTCCCCCAATTATTTCAACATACAGTGTATTAGTTCTGTGCTGATGACTGTGCCCTGCCCCTGACACAAATGTATGTCTCAAGGTCTGTAAAAAGCAGCAACTGTCCTAAAAGTAAAGTATTAGTTAGTACTTAACCAAGGCTTTGTGAAAGACTCTGCTGAGCAGAGAGCTAACAAGATTTTGAAACACACTCTAAAATAGCTCCTGCTTTCTACTTCTCAAACCTGCCTTTCTCTGCATGTTCAGCCAAAAGTTTCTTTCCCTGCACCAGGAGCAAGTGTTGATGGCTCATTGCAACTAGGATATGAGCCTGCAAGTGTACCCAAATGATTTTGTGCCACTTCTTTTCTTCCTATTCCTTCCTTCCTTCCTATCCTTTGGGAAAACTTGGATACCAAAAGTTCAGCATAAACAAAATAATCTTGTCCTGCAGCAAACAAATTAATCAACCAGCAACTGCCATGAAGCATGTTGGTTTGGCATGTACATCTTTCATTACCAGTAGGAACAAATATGACTGTTTGAGAACAGCTTTGCATCAGGCCTAGAAAAATGCTAAGAAAAACAGCTAGAGTGAAAAAAGAAAAACCTGTGCGTTCTGAATCACCAATAAAGTATCACAAATTATAGCATTCTGCAGTAGAAACGCAGGGCCAAAGGGGCAAACAAGAGGGTGTTCTCCTAAGCATCATTCTGCGAAGGGCCCCTAATAGTTGCACGCATATCCAAGTCTGGCTGACTGCTGCTTCTGCTGCGTGAGACGAATGTTTGTAGAAACAAGAAGAGGTCGAACTATGGGGAATAAGGGATGTTCAGAGCGAGAGAGTCTGTTAAGCACCAAAAATTTTCCCTGCAGTTCTGCAGGAGTGGACCAAAATTGTACAGATAGCCTTTGATATATGCCTAGGCAGGGAACTAAAAGGAGCACACATAGTGGAGATTTCAGGTACTTCTGTCAGGAAGGAGAAAATTAAGAATGCAAACCCTGTACTCTGCTACCCACTAACCAGTGCTCAATGACAGTTGTTTCAGTTAAAGACTCTACTCTTTGCTGTCCCTGGCAATCAGATTATATCAACAAAGAAACTAATGAAGAGGAAAAAGGAATGTATAAATACTTGCCATGAATTGTATATTGCTTTGTTCTGTACAGAAATATCTGTCATTCTAATTGCTTCTGTGAGGAGCAGAAATCTAAATACAGGTCACAGATCTGCAAATTCTTAACAACCAGTAAATGCACGCAACTTTTCAACCTAACTTGGACTGTGATCTCAGGCTGGAGATTGGCTGATAATGTGCAGGGAATGGAGAAGAAGCATCTTGTACTGACCAGAGGGACACTAGAGAGTCATAGTCTAGAAATGGGTTGCTAGACATTTTATCTCCTGACAGACAGGGAAAGAAGCCAAACCAAACTGAAACTAATGTTCTTGCATGGGCTGAGAGAGCTGCCTTCTGAGAAGAAAGGGTATGCTTTTATTAAATGGTGCTCAGAGCTATGGATCAGTAGTGTTATAGCTGAACTCATGACACAATTATCTAACCAAAATATAGTTATGTAAGAAAGTCCCATTTTGCGGAGGGATATAGTATCTTATACTAGACCATGGCTGGATTTCCATGTCAAACTAAGACTTTGAAATCATTGCCCGCATGGGGATTTCTTGTCAACGGATGTTTAGGCTCCCAGCACAATCACCGTAGTCTATGGATGTGGTCATCTGACCAAAGATAAGGGTGAGATTCAGTTGCCTAAAAACAGCTGAAGAATGTCACACAGGGGTATCCAGGCCATATAATCTCCCATAAGTCCCATAAGTCTTATGCAATTCTCCCAGCTCTTAGTGGACATTTTGGAAGCCCAGAGACATCTCAAATGGCAGTAGGTGCCTAAACGTAGGTAGCTTTCTTATTTAGGATGAGATGGACAGACTTCCAGGCTCCACTGACAGTACTGGCTGTGTGTTCATTGACTACTCAACAGAAGCTAATGTGCAAGCACCTACATGTAAATACCTGAAGGCAGATATATTACTCTAAAACTAAATCCCACCCCAGTTCTAGATCAGGGCAAAAGCCAGAGGTCATAGCAACAACTTTACCTTAGATTCAGTTTTAAATATGTTGGGGTCAACAGTAGCTGTGGTTATTGAGTCTTCTTGCTGAAATGACCTTTATATTTTAATTGACTTAATCTGCTTCCATGGTTTGCTGGGAGTGGAGCTGAGCTTTGGGGCCTACACTTGACCCTGAACACCAGCAAGGAGTGTGACATTTTTGCTGCTTTCGTATCTCTCATAACACAGTACCTGAAAATCCCAGAGTCCTTTTTTAACAAAATTGTCTTCAGAGGAACCCTTCAAGACAAAAACTACTGTTGTTATTGCCATTATTTCCATTTTAGAGAAAAGTGGGCTGCTGAGAGGCCATGTTTGTAAGATATCACTATAGGCACACACAGTCCAAGCGAGATTTTTAAAGGACCTCAGGCTCTAATTTTGGCTGAAAAAGTAGACACTTTGTTTCTTAGTGCTTCTGAAAATCCCACTAGGATCTCATTTGTTGGTTTACTGCCTAACTAGCTTGTAAATTCTGCTATGGTTTGTTCAGGGTGACACACAACATTCGGATGCTACTTCTCATCTCATTCTCTCCTCAGCTTGCTTTGGTTTTGGTCACTAATCTTTTTCCTCCCTGACCCCAATCCCAAACTCACTCCTAAAGTCCACTCGGCATGAATGCACCACGGTGGGATGGTGTTCAGCTGGTCAGTTCATCTGCTGGTTTCCCCCACATACAGCAAAAACCAAGGGGCTCTCGCTCATTGCCCTGCACTCACCTTGCATTTTTGCTATTAAAAGTCTTCCCACAGTTTTAGTACTTTGCTGTGGGTTATTTATATTTAAGTTAGCTTTTTAAACAGATCCAATGAAACGGATAACACAACCCTTCTAGATAGCTACTCTACCACAGCTTCACAGGAAAGTTAAGGAAAAAAACTAGGTTTATTAATATCGAGGATAAATCTTTGCTACAAACACAGCCAATTGCTGTTTCCTTCTAGCAGCAGGAGGCATGGAAAATAATCTATCATTGTTTCCTTTGTAACTACTTTTTCCAGACATGGAAACTGTGAAGAACATTCTTTTCTCTAAAGAAAATAAATCAATTTCCTCATAGTTTATATTTGTTAAATGGTTTGCAATACTTTTATGTCCTCTGTAGTCTTTGATTTGTCAATATCTTTTAAAGTGGATTTTTCTGTAATTAGCAAAGTTGCTGTTATTTGACACATCCCCCGTTCAACATTGAGGATGAATTTAAAACAATGTAGCTAAATTGGAGGTGCAGTTATAATGGAGCAAAAAAGTTTTCTGAGACACTCTCATTTTCATGAAATTCAGGTTCGGAAAATGTTTGAGCTTTTCATCAACAAACTACTTTTAATCTAAAATTATAATATTAAATTGAAGAAGTGAACAGATCCTTTTATTTTCTGACTAATTCAGTTTGCTTTATGACACAGTGACATGTAGGTTTGAGAACATGTAATAGAAGATGGCACTAATAAATGAGAAATGGTTTCATCCACCAACAGTTTCTCCTAGGTTATCTCAGGAGAGGTTGGCCTGTTGCCTGTAATCTGCTTCTCAAACACCTTGTATACCTACGACAATATAGACAGAATGATGAAGCTTTCAAAAAAGAGATCTGTTCTGAATGTCAGAAGAGACTAATTTCGGTATCTTGTATGATTTTCCAAAGCTATAAAGTAGTATATAGGAGAATTAACTTATAGCTGTGCTGTAATTTCCCTAGCTAGTAAATTCAAGCTCTATCTTTGCATTTAAATATGTTTCATAATAAGAAGTGAACTTTGTAATTCATCATCCCTGTCTTTACGTGTGTTTAAAATTCAGCTCCTGATCTTGGGTGATGTAAGTAAGTAACACTGAAATTAAAAGAAGACTTTTTACTTCTTGTAAGAATCATTGTATCCTTTCAAGAATTATCGAAAAAAAAAAGTTTTTGTTTACAAGTAGTTTAGAAATCAGAATGCAATCCTCATATCCAAAAGAAAAGTGATATGCCATGTAAATTACAAATGTCCATTGAGAAACTACTAAGGCCAGTGCAGCCACACCAAGAAGACACTAGCTGAAGAAAAATCATATGCAGAAACTTGTGGTTTGAAGGATTTGGAAGAGGTTGTATAGATGTGATTCAGGTAGTTTTTACCACTGCATCAGTAACATTGATTTACTTTCTTTGCAACTGCATGTGAGACAAGGATCAGAGAAGAACAGGTAGCTTCTGTGGTGTGAATGATTATTCATTTGTTATTAACTGAGTTGCAAATGTGATTTTCTTGCAGAAAAAATTAAAAACACAAGAAGTCAGAAAGACAAAATATGATTACTTTTATTTTCTATGGAAACAAGTTTCAGAACAAAATATCTGGTCAAAAGGAAAAATGAAACAAATCTTTTTGCTTTTTTTTTTTAAAAAAAAGGCAGATGTATTCTACATAATTTCCTGAGCAGCTATGATTGACTCAGATATACAGATATTAGTGAATAAGGTAATAGATGACATTGCTTTACAGAACACATTACTTTCAGGAATGATAGAAGGAACATGTTAAGACTTTTTAACAGATTATAAGTTGTTTGCTATAGGACTTCTGTCTTAAAAATGTGCATTTTATCTAGTTTTGTTTAGGCTTAACAAAAGATTTACCAGCAATTATATTCAGGAAAACTAAAAGGAACCGTTGATCTTCTGTAACTCATGGAACCCTCCCACTGGGTCTGCTTCTGGGAAAACAGAATGCTACCAAAACAAAATAAATCATATTGCCAAGTTCACAGAAAATAAATTTTTCAGCATAGACTTCTTGTTTACCCTGCACATTTACATCAAATGATATTTCAGAAACTGAGAGTTTTAGGATAGTTCAAGGGGAAGGGCGAAAGCAGGAGTACTCAGTTTCCTAAGGAAACAAGATTTATACAAACCCATTTGTCTGTCAATCCTTCACCTCACTTCCCCAAAATGAATTCTGAACCAGCTACTGTAGATCTTGTACGCCATCCCATGCCTACTACATGGCTTACCAATAATTAAGCACTACTAGGTAGAGTGGCAAGACCCATCAAAGCCTGAAATCATGTTGCTATGATATAGTAGTAGCACAAACTATAGATATAGTCCTAATTTCACTTTTATATGTGCTCCTAAAATGCTATGAGGTTTTGGCAAGTACAAAGTTCATGGTATTGCTGTTAATATACAGCATGGGCAGTCTAGTCAGTATCTGGAATCTACAGAATATGGTCAAAAAATTGTTGAACCTGAAAAATGCTTTTCAGTTTAAGTAAATCATATAGTTCCAGTAATTAAAGAGTTTGCAAACTTACATCAAATCTCACTTGTCAACCAGCTGATCCATAAGGCTTACCCATAAGCTGTAAACATCCTCCAAAGAGTAAAAGATGGCAGTTAACATGCAGAGAAATGCACTAAGCAGTTAATAACTTCTGCTGCTTGACAGATGTTTTCTTCTTATACATAACATCCAAATAGATAGTAATATAAGATTTCTATTTTATCCAGTATTTTTCATGCAAATGTAAGAAAGATGCATGTTACTTTTTCTGTTCAGGACATGTGACAGTTCTGCAGTATGCCAGTTAAGCTCAGCTCATATAGCTGGTTCAGTGATCATTAATACTCATTAAAAGGAATAATGAAGTTATATGGCTCTGATTTAGAGCATTGACAGGAGACTGGTGGCAACAGTCAAAGCTTCGCCAGAATGCTTGCTCTTCACTCAAGCACGTGTGTGCCCTAGCCCACGGTTCTTTAGGTCCTGCTGTTAATCTAGGGCTATCTAAATAAGAGCAAGGAAGTAAGGGTGAAGTTCCACTTCAGTCCTGACGCCTTTGCATTATAACACAAAGCTGTGGCTTACCATGGACTAGGGAAGTTGCTTCGTTGGCACACTGGGGCCAAAGTTTTAAAATGTCAGTGCGTAAATGTGTATTTGAATTATAAGTAAAAAGTCTAATGTTCTGTGACAGTTTTGCACAAAGCAGGTCCAAATAAATCAAAGGACATCTAAAGATTTGTTTGTCTATTTTGTCATCCAAAACTAGAGACAGTCTTTGTGGTCATTTCAGAATACTTCAATCAATCATTAAATGAAATGGCAATGCAAAAGATTTCACACAGCTGGAATCAGCAAAGGACCTGAAAAGGCCCAAAATTCTTTTCTATTCAAAGCTGAAAATGAAAGATAGTTAGGATGATCAATGCTGATTTTATGCAAGAATTTATTACTTACTGTGGGCAACCAGAAACCCTAGGGGAGGAAAAACAGCATTTAACACTTTTATCAAGCAAGAGTTTCTGGTTCAAGAGTGAAGATGGCTTACACTTCAGTTACGTGCACATGACACACATAGTTTTCTTCACAGATACATCCCATGCTTTCTCTTGAAGATTTCCATCCTTCCTGGTTGCAAAGAAGCTCCTGAGAGGCCCCATACTGACTGGTGCTGGCTTGCCTTGTTGCGCTGTGTTGTCAGCTGCAGTGGTCAGTGCGTGCTGTGTGAATAGCAGAGACTGCTGAGGACCAGTGCCTGCAGTCAGAGCCCCAGCTATCGCTTAGCGTAATAAACCCAGATTAGCCAAAGGACGAGATGCTTCTTGCATGACTCTGACAGATCACTATGGCCATGTTTAACAGAGTATATTAAACAGTGCAAGGGAATGTTCCCAAGCAGAGGAACTTGACTCTACATGGCTAAACTGTTAGAATGACCAAAACTGGCACTTAAGTCTCCCAGACAGTCCCTGCGCATGCTTTGTAAACCAGCACGGGCTGGTGGCCGCTCTCAACAGTCACTTTTGCTGTAAGCACTCTCTTCTGAAAGGTAAAAGAGTTGACCAGCAACAAGGTAGGTAGTACTCAGACCGTTGGCCTCCATGCCAGAGAACAGCTCTGCCTAGATGTAACAGCAAGCATAGATGTTGATATTGGCACCAAGGAGGACAGGCGTAGGTCCTTGTCTCTCAGGAAGCAAGGTTCAGCCTTGAGCTGGACACACAATCTCCTTATCACACATCATGGGTGAGTTATCAGCCTGGGATATTGCCAAATCACCCATTTCCCAGCAAAGAGTCTTGGAAGGCAAGCTAGAAATCATTTCTCTGTAAAGGTGTCCTGAATTTCTGCGGGAAAGAGTTTAAGATCAGCTAGGCCAGTCAGGGACAGCAAAGCTCTCTGTCTTGGAGATTAAGTCACAGGTTCCAATCCCAGCTCTCAAGCATGTTTGTTTATTTTATTCACTGGCTGTTTAACATTTAATACATAAACACTGCTTGGGAGAAGAACAGGAATCCACAACTCACCCTTTTTTAGGCAAATTTCCTGACAACAAGATTAAAGACTTGTGCTTGTTCCTGTGTTTTCTGTCCGGTCTAGTGTTTCTTCAGTTCTTTGCTGCACAATGAAAAGGCTTTAAGGAAAAGAAGAAACATCCAACAGATGCTAAGATCTTTGCTGGTTTGGATACTCTCCCAATGAATGCTTTTGAACTTCTTCAGTGTAAAGAGCTCATGGTGGGTGTTACCTGTCCTCAGGGTGAATTAGCCCTAACATCTGATCCAGGTGGACTACAAATTAAGTGACCTCTCTTTCCAGTTAATTAATCAGCTAGTCTCACTCCCGCAGATACACCGCAGGCATATTCTGAATATGGATTGAGTCTTTCAAGGTAGCAAAGCAAATTTAAGTATCCCAGTTTGGACTCAGACATAGAGTTGCAGGAAAGAGCATTTGCAGGGCAGAAGTTTAGGAGCCTTTGTAATTTCACCAGTGGTAACAAAGCATTTGCAGGCCTGAGGATTTCAGATATTTCCTCCTCCACTGACAACCTAAATTCTAACTAACTGCACTACTTCCAAAAATTCAATTGAGAAGTCTATATGCTTCAGTGATCCTATGTTTCTGTCTCAGTTTTTCTTGTTGCATATAGCTAGCACTATATCCCTGCTTACAGATGGGGTTTTAAGAACAGCTACAGTAAACTAGGAAGGTTTTTTGTTGTTAAAGATATCCTTGCATGTAGTTTCCTTCAAGACAGCAGAAGTCTGATTCTTGCTGCCACTCAGTTAAATCAGTATCAGTGTAGAGATCCAGTGGGAAACAGGAAGGAAGAAGCCTAAAAAATAAAGCAAAGGACAAAGAAGAATGTAGAAGAACAAAGTGAAGGAAGAAGTGGAAGAGACAGATTTGTCCTTCAGAGCCCTAGAAGCTCATATCCACAGCAATAACTCATCATTGTAACGCTTGATTTGGTAGTAAAACATAGTTTCCTGCAAAACTTACCTTTGCATGGTGCTGCTTAAAGTGGGGTCCTTAATTTCAATTGGAAGTAGAATCATAGAATCATAGAAGTATAGACACTTATTTAGTGATTGCATTGGAAGGACAAATTGAAAGAAATGCAAGATTCATAAACCACAATGTGTATGTTGGGAATGTTTAGGTTGAACTGAGGAAACAAAAGTAGCGTCTCTCCACAAGAGATCACCCTCTCAACATCTCAGTCCATAGCGCTGACAAGATACTGAAAGGGTCAGAAAGCAAAATTCCACCAATTCATTCTGGTTAGGTGATCAAAGAAAGATAGCTTGCCTAGAAAGTAGATTTTACTATTAAAGGACTTGAAATTAAGAGTCAGGCTTAGTTCCTACATTCAAAAAACAAACCGGAGAAATGCCTCCCTTGTGGAAAGCAGCCTGTAAGAACAGCACTTTGAAGAAAAAAAGTCTCTTCTAAACTAAACTTTGGACTTGTCAGTCCAGTCCTGTTCTAATCTCAAGTTAGACTAATATTTTTTAAAATTAAGATGTGCACTTCTCCAAGTTATATTACTTTTAGGATTCTTTCCCCTTTTAAAGTAAGGAAGGCTGGAACAGTCCATCTGATTTAAGCTATTTTACTGGGAATTTCTGCCATATTTTGAGCACGTTCCAAGTGGTGGTTGAGATATTAATAGCAGAATAAACAAACAGCTGCGCAAGCAAAGTTGAAAAGTCAGAGCCCAACAAGATTATCGGTTGTTTCTGCAGTACTTCCAGCCTGCTCACATACCAAATGCGATATCATGTGACAAATTCTGTATTGCCAGCAGCTAGACTTGGGATTTCTTCATTCCCTACTTACTCATTCTGAAGTATTTTTTCAGTATTTTCATTCTGAAAATAGAGAAAATTATATTAAAGCCATCAGCAATTAAAATCCCAAAGGTTTTGGTCAAACATCCTAGGTCATACATTACATTTCACTGTGCTTTTATGATGTCTTTATAAACATAAAGGCAGCTATATGTTTAGGAATGAAATTTCAGAGGTAAAATAAAATGTTCCTCCCCCTTTAAACTTACTCTTATTCAAGGCTCTGAAGCAGGAAGATGTCTTTTATCCAATATTTGTGTGCAAATAATACTTATGATAAAACAATTGTCAGACATAAGACTCTCTGTATATCATATTTGATTATGAATACTACTCATTTGTCACTTCTTCCTGACTATAAGAACAAAGAAATAGACAACCCTGCATAATGAAAACAACTGGAACAATGAGTGTTGTTAGAATGTCAGTCTTTTAATGCTCTCTACAAATGCAAATAAGTTAAAATGTATTTACAGATTTCAGAATAAATACCTGTCTTCACTGGGTTTTGATTTGGGGTTATGATGTCCTCTAGTTCACGGGATATTTTTTTTTATTATTATTATTAAACTGAGTCAAAGACTTTTTTTTTGTGATGGGCTTTAGCGTATGTGACCAAAATGTTTAGATCTGCAACATATTCCAGAGCTCTTGTGCAGAAGATGATTTATGATTCTTGCCTACAAGGACCAAAGCCTCTGCTGAAAGGACTGTGAAGAATCACATTCACTTTAATGCCTTGAAATTAAGCAGAAAATTGAGCTGCTTTCATTTATTTTATTGCCAGTTTCATGAGTGTAGTAGCAAATTTGAATGTATTGCATTGGTATTCTGTCACTGATCTGCAAATGAGGTTAAGGTGTATTTTAAAGACTTACTGCACAGAAGTCATTTTTAAGCTACTCTGAAATTCTTCTTCCTATTTTGATATTATTTATGTGGTTTGACTTCTTTAGTTCAGTGGGAATTGCAATTTGTCCTTTAAATGCGACACTCCATTTTAGAGCCCTTGCAGTTCATTTTCAAACTTGCATACAGGTCTGCTCTGTTTCAGGTTCTCATACCAACATTGAAGTGATTCCTTTTTAAAACTAATCTTTCATTGTTGTTTTCCTGAGCGATGGTTGCATTTGTGAATCATGGTAGTGTGACTGCAGTCTGCAACTGGAGACAGTTAATCTAGGAATATATTCTGCTACCATTTAACCACACTCTCATGGGATGAGATGAGCAGAAAGTATGGGATGCCCAAAACATTTGCTATATTGGTCAAGAAATTGAAGCCTTTTGATCTCTTTCCAAGTACTTGTGATGTTTCACCTATCCACTAGTCATATTTGGTCTATGACCTCCAGAGTATCTTTTATAGGAGGTGAGCTAATAGCCACAAAAGATGGATAGTCAGCTAAAACACTTAAAAGGATACAACATATCAAAACAAGATGGAGTTGCTTTATATTAATAGTTAAAGTAATATACTGATATGACAATTGCCAGTCTCAAGGTAATGTAGAGCAGGAACTGGTATCATCATTCCCATTTGACAAATAATGAGATCCAACTCGCCATTGTCACCCACACAGTATGTGACAGAGATAAGAATAAAACAGAGTTCTAAGATAACACTGCTCATGATAAGCCAAAGACAGACTCTGTAACAAACTGCTTACTATCTAAACAGATAAGGCATGAGGGGAGGAGAAAAGCAGAGCAGTGCAGAGAAGGGACAGAGGAGAAGCAGATATGAAGTGACATCCCCACGGAAATTCAGTGACAAAACCAAACTCAGAGCTTGCACACCCACCATTTCAATCACAGAATCACAGAATCACAGAATGGTAGGGGTTGGAAGGGACCTCTAGAGATCATCTAGTCCAACTCCCCTGCTGATGCAGGTTTGCCCAGAGCAGGTTGCACAGGAACACGTCCGGGCGGGCTTTGAATATCTCCAGAGAAGGAGACTCCACAACCTCCCTGGGCAGCCTGTGCCAGGGCTCTGTTACTTTCATGGTGAAGTTCCTCCTCATGTTCAGGTGGAACTGCCTGTGTTCCAGTTTGTGCCCGTTGCCCTTTGTCCTGTCAAAAAAATTGTATTCACCTCATCTGTAGGACTTCCCTGGTACATTGCAGATGGTTGTCTTTTTCCTGAATGATCCAGTTCAGATCTATGCCACTGAATATGGCCACTAGATATTTTAGAGGACTCTCCTCATAATGGTAGGCAAGAGCTGGAAGAAGTCATCATTACTTTCTGCAAGGTCCTGTCAATGTCCCTATTTATGCCCAGTCTCTCTGTGCAAATTACCATCCCCATTGCATTGTCAAGAACATTCCTCTGTCCTTAGCAATGGACAGCTGCCATCATCCAGTGAAGTTCTCCCTTCAGTATCCTTCAGATTTCTCTGTGCCCCTTTTCTTGCATAGAAATATGTTTACACAATTGCAAAACTCCCCTCAAAGACTTTCTTTACATTTTACACTTCACACTTCATAGTGGTTAAGACACCGCTATTCCAAAGACTTATTGAACAAGTAAGTAATTGTATAATTACTTTTCTATCTGTATCTAGCTGTGGTGTCTAGATTTATTAACAATTAATATAGGGCAATCCAGGATAAGCAAAAGGGTATCCATGCCCTATTGGAATATGAATACACATTTGTTTGTGTTTCTCTCTCTTCAAATCTTTTTAATCTAGAACATGATCCCTGTGTGCAGTCAGCTAGATATGAGATTTATGTAAAAAATGTTGACTTTCAGAATTCTTCCTCAGCATTTACTGGGCAGGGTATGTCACTGAGAAATGAAAAAAAAACCCTTCAAGAATAGCTCATTTTCTTGGATAACATAAAAGTTGCAGAAGGAAGCAGTATAGAACCTGCTCAGACCTATCAGGAGAGATAGTGTAGGAATGGTAAGATTAACAGGAAATGTGAAATATCGCTGGGGTGTTACTCCTGGTACTGGTACTAGCAACTGATAGAATTAATAAGAAATGCTGTTCTCATTAATATTTTCGAATTATTTCAAATATTTTTGTGCCTTTTATATACCAATGTGCACTGTGTTGGTTTTATCCCATTTGCAACAGCCAAGAAAATCTATCTTCAAGATGATGATTCTTATCATAATGGCATATGTCCCAGGACTCTTGCTTTGTAGCCCCAGATTAGGTTAAAACTTGTAAACGTAAAAGGTTTTTGTTCTTCAATGTGTAATGTGGGTCCTAAATACTAAAAAAAACCAAAACACTTTGACTTCTCAGTAGAAAAATAAGATTAGAAAAAGAAAATTATGGTGGACCTATTTCTCTAATGATATGATTACTGTCATCAGGCAGAAAAATATTTCTAGCAGTGTGGATGGCTCCTGACTCTCTGATACCTCGAGCCCATTTATAGAATTTTCCTTTAGTTTAAGACAGGTACAACAGTATGGAGAATCTGACACCTAGTGTAGACTTTTAATGCTTCATGTAGAAGTAGAGCAAAAATCTGAGATTTGTTTACCAAAATATTTCCTCATATTCCATAATTTAAAATGTTTATTACTGTGATCTTTTAGTTTTGCCTATTCCACCTGAATGTCTGAAGTTCACATGTCTGTATGGGAGACAAACTTGATGATGTAATTCATTAAAAAATTAAAGCTAAACATTTTGGTCAAAACAGAAGCATGCCATGTCTGGGAAGAGGAGATTAACACTCTTTCTCCTCTGCCTTTAATGCCATAACATTCACAGTAATGAATCATTTTACATACGGCTTTGATTACATTGGGTGAGAAGGGGATGTAATGGCTGATGTGAATATCACTACATTGAATTCTTCAGCTATTATCTCTTCCCATCAAATCCAAATCACTAACCATATTACGATTTTCTGTCTTTCATTGTCTATATATTGCAGTAAATTATCCAAGACAGTTTAAGGAATCAGAATTTCAGATTTTATTTCCTTTGACTAATCTTGTGACATAAATTCAGTTCAGCTTAAATCATGCACTCAAGCTGAGCTTCCTGTTTTCCTGATCTGCCAGTTATTAGCAACAAGCTGAATGGAAAACAAAACCAGTATTTAAATATTTGAACACCTGTTATTGTAAATAATTGCAGTAGTGTCATAAAGTTACTTACAGAATGAGTATATATTGAAGGTATGCATGCTGTGTGTCTAAAGTGCTTACGCTGCTACTTGAAGACGAATGACAGAACAAATCAATGCGACAAACAAGAAGGAAAAAATAAATGAGATTATATAACTCTTACATACAAACATGTAAATGTCACCTATAACTAGAACTGTAAATAACTAGATTAATAAAACCAGTAACAGCATTTCCAGAAAGAAGCTCTGATAAATTTGAGGGGAAAATGTCACCTTGTGTCTTGTTGCTGGCTCAAGTTAATAATATGAAGTCCCGAGACGAAATGCAATCTAAAGAATTACATCTTCTGATTTCATATGATAACAGGACATTTTGTATGACTATAATTTGGTCTCAGTTGACTTGAAAATTGCTCCAGGGCGCCATGAAGTGTTTGAAGTTTATAATACAAAATATGCAAATTTTGCAACATATGTTTCTCAGTTTGATTGTTTTGCATAGTTCATTTTTCTCTATTCCCAGGCACTAACATGATATTTTCAGTTCTTCTGAAAACACAATGTACCTTTGCAGGTTATATCACCTACTCTACAATACTTGAGTCAAAGAGTTCACTCGGTTCTTTTATTATATTTCAAATAAGAAACAATCTTTAGGGAAATAAGAAAGCATAGATAAAACAGGCTGTCTCCCTCATCTGTCTGAATAAGTGCAATTCAAAAGTAAAAATGTGCTAATAAAATAGGAGAACAAAACATTAAAAAAGGAGCATCAAAAAGTTGTGGAATAAAGAATAATAACTTTGTTTTTTAAAGTCAGCAAGGGGCTTGAGTTTTTAAAGTGTATAATGTGAAATGAGCCAGATGAAATAATTATTTACCATTGGCTAGCACAAAATGAATTCTAAATGGAAAGCAATTTTCAATTAACTGGTCACGCTACACTTACCTGAGGTTATGTTGCATAATCAGTCACGAAGAAATGTTATTTGCCTACTGTGTATGAACCAGATGGTTCTAATGCTCATTTTAAAACTAAAGTACTATTTTAAAAGGGGGGAGGTGGGGAATGGCAAAACTTGCCTCCCACTGCAAAAATGAATAGCAGAAGTTAATTGACACTGTTGATGTATAATTTCAAAATATTTTGAAGAGATGGATTATAGCTGTTGGCATCTAACAACAGATAAAATATGTATTGCTTTCAATACAAGAAGTATTATCCTTCTAAACTAGTTCCACAGCTACTTTTATAATCAAAACTATTTAGCTCTCATTATATTACTTCAGACTATGAAAGTGGAAACAGGTAATTAAGTTGTATGTAAAGGGATGTATGTAAATGGTCTCATATTCCCTCTTCCTATGCAGAAAGATGTCCAACAGTCCCCTGAACTAGCATTTATATGACATAATCTGACGTCTTTCAGTACACTCCTTGAAGTATTTTCTCTCCCAGGAGAACCAAAATCGTGCTCCTGTTCCACATAGCTGCCTTTGCAATGCAGCTGCAAGGCGCTCTACCACCCAGCTCCCCATGCACCTGGAGTTGCACTGAAGATGGCAAGGCAGTCAGGGACAACCGTACATAAATCTGCTTTGCAGCACCTATTATACACAGTGCATGGCTGAGAGCAGCAGTGCATGCAGACACCATCACTAGTAAAGATGCAAGGTGGCTGTACTCTCCTAGGGCTGTAATAGCTCAGACCAAACCAAACCTTGATCCTTCTGTCTCTGCACTGCACCATGCACAAATGTAGATGTACTTGTACAGAGATATATGCAGCTGTGGGCAAGCTATCACATATACAGTGTAACACAGTCATAGTAAATTGGTGACTCTATCTCCTGGAGACCTATTCTAGAGTCATAGAATCAAGATTTCAGAAGGAATCCATGATTTTGGGTTCAGCTCGAACGTAACCTGTGACTATGCTAAGCTCACTCCTTCCCAAATTCGAAGACAAAGTCCCTGAAGCACTGGGGTCAATGGCAAGTTTCCCTTTATCACCAAAGGCATGTATCAGACCCTATTCCTTTACAGTCTCTCAAGCTTCTTTACTATTCACCTTCAGAATTTCTGCCTATTGCCTACTTTTCATTAGTTAAATATATTCTCAGGATGAACTATTGTTGTTTTCATCTTGCCTATAAAGCACTTAAGAGCACAGAATGTAATTTGTTCTGGCTTTATAGCTGCTTAATGCAAAGAGGTTTTTGTCTCAAAAAAAAAGATCTCTAGGATCTTTTATAATACAAACAAATATCAATAATGGTCATGTCTTGGAATAGCCAAGGTTTCCTGCGCTAAAGTATTCAGTTAAAAATTGATATGTGTGTGAGGAAACAGGGGATAATGTTCAGGATAATTGAAAACATTCTTAAAATTTAGCTTGTTTCAAGTTATAAAGGAAATGGATAATTGTATTCATTTGATTTAATAAATACGTATATAAATATACAAGTTGTGATATTTGTAAAATATCAAAGGGGAGTTGTGTTTTCCACAATCATCTCAAATATTCCAAACACCTTGAAAGGAACTGCCCGTGTGCTTAATAGTAGACATGTGCATAAAGATCTGAGGAACAATTGCACAGTAGGAGAAGTTACTTGCAGAAGGCAAAAAACCCATTGGTTTAAATACAACCACTGAATCACCCTAGAATTTCAAAGCATTTTATAAAAGCTAGATAAATACATTTCATATATACTGAACTCTTAATCAGAAGAATTTAGCATCTTTTGTACTAATTAATTAATTCTGTCTCCTGAGACCAAAGTGAGGTAGAAAAATATTAGTCACCTCTCAGATTTTGAAGGAAGTCAAAAGAAGCGCCTCTTTTCAGTCATGCTGCAGGTTAGCTGCTGCCTCCAGCATCCTGGTCTCAAACAGCACACTGAATGACTTGCTGCATGCTTTTTGCAGGCGCTTGAATTGTTTGTCAGTAACACATAAGAAAGCCAGAAACAGCACCCAACAGCCATGACTTTGAATCCCTGAGCTAACTAGTAGAACCATATTTTCACTAAAGATTGTTAATTCACAGTTTAAGACACTTCTACACCTTCTTTTGTAGCATCTTTATTGAAATCCTTTTTAGACACTCTTCAGTTGTTGGGTTAATCGGCTGTGCATTAACACCAAGGTCAAAAGAAGCGTGGTGCAACGTGTTACAAAGGCAACTAAATCCTGTGAAACAGAAAAAGCAATTTCCCAGGAAGTGCTAATGGGAGAAGGCTAGGCTGCTTCTCAGTGAGGCCTATGGTTAAAGCCCTCCTGCTGACCAATGCCTTGCTAATTAAATAAGATGCACTAAGTTTACTGACATGGTTATTAAGTATCAGATACCATTTATCTCAAAACTTATGCTAAGATTTCCAAAATACCAGTGAAGGTGTAGTTGACGTACAAGCAGAACAGGATGTACACATGAACAGTGTGTTATGTTGTGCTGGAACAGCTTTTCTGATACAAAAGAAATAGTTATTTTCTTAACTTTGCCTGCATATACCAAAGGCATGAATTGTGCATATAAACAGTGCTGCTTACTTGCTTACTGTATAATTCTTCAGCTGGTGGGTAGCATGATAGCAATGTGTGCCATGTAACTTACAGATAATGGGCCTAGTGCATCAAATCACACAACAGCAGGAGAAATGTGTCATCTGCTAGAACTCATTCAGTCAGGACTTAAGGATTGCTTTACAGAAGTGACTACCAACATGTTTCATTCCCCATTTGTTTTTGTCTGCAGTTCTCTATAGCTACCACTAAGAAATGCCAGCAGCATTTGGGAGATGAAAGTAAAACCAGACTCTACATTCTTGATACTCCTGAAAACACTAGTTAATCACTTTCTTATTTTCTGCTGTAAGCTGCCACCACAGCTTCTCCGAGACAACTTCTCAGGGAAAAGGCAGAAAATCTGACTGGACTGACCTCATAAAATCGCAAGTCCTTATCTTCTAGCTGCTATCTAAGGTCATAGACAGGAAATATTTGATAAGAGTTAGCCAGTAATCCTCTCAGGGATAAGGATTCTGTCCTGGGACTGGATACTACAGAGGTTGCAGTGGCGGAAGAGGATCTCATCTTCTTTCTCTCCCCCATTTTTCTGTCTTCCAAGAATTGAGTCACAAAACCAGTTTTGGATGCCTACAAAACCCCTTTGAATATTGCTGGGAGACAATGGCTGATATGACCCAAGACTCTGTGAAGAACAGAGACAATATTTCTTGGGGTAGTGATGTTAATCAAATCCTTTTAGAAAATAGCAGCTTTGGCTTAAGGCCAATGTGTCTGGTGCGAAAAGACTGTATAGACAGCCTAGTTAGATGAGGTTGATTGTCCAAGGTTGTCACATATCTTTCTCCACTTTTTTTAATCAAGCCAACTCTGCACAATTGTTACACTTTTCTTTCAAATACATGTTGAGATCCATTGAGCATCACTGATGAATGTAAGAGACTTCTTTCTCTTCATTTCCTAAGGTGTATAAAGCCATGATAGAAAGGTTACATTGTTTATAAAAAACTCATAAAAGGACTTGGAAAAAATTAAGATCTATCAGAGTGCTTTGGAACTTGACACTCACCAAGTTCAGTCCTGGCTCTGCTGCAGAATTTCTTTTAGATTATGAAAAAAAAATCTGTATCTCTCTTAACTTCTCCTTTACCAGATATCTCCTGTCAATACTATCAAGACAATATTGTCAAAGGACAATTGTCAAGATAAGATGAAATGGTTTTGATCCAGTACCTATAATTGCTACCACAACACATGTGAAAAATAACGCACATAATAAACATCATATCGATGGGCACTGTGAAATAAGGTCATCATGGACTCAGTCAGCTTAGTTCTACAGTTTGGCTGCTGGCTGGGTTAAAACCACAAGAGTCCTGAATCAAGGATTTTCTGAATACTCTCTGCTATCAAACCATTTACATGAAATAAAGAGAAATAACTGAAAGAGGGCTTAAGAGTAGAAGCTTATCCTACGTGCACGTACTAAGTCATTTAGTTACATACACTGATAGTCATGTATAAATACATACAAATTTTATGTACATGTACATGTATGTGTATATGTATAAGTATGCACAAATAAAACATAAACTGTAATAAGTAAAAATCATCTCTGTTTTTTGTGATGGGTATTCCAGTCAGAATACTCTGATATGCTGCCTTTCTTAAGCTTTCAATTCAAAGAGGAGAAACGGAATTGCATTCATTTTCAATTGTAAAACT
Source organism: Steatornis caripensis (assembly GCA_013398225.1). Lineage (NCBI taxonomy): Eukaryota > Metazoa > Chordata > Aves > Caprimulgiformes > Steatornithidae > Steatornis > Steatornis caripensis. Next base: position 220,045 of record VZSC01000672.1, read on the forward strand.
TACTCAGCAGTTTTGGTTCCAGAGATGGGATTGGTACTTTGTCAGAGCAGTAATTTAATGCAAGCCCACACACAGAAATTCAGACCAAAAATGCTCTATCAACAATGCAGTATTCCCTCCTCCTGCAGTGTAATTGCACTTCAATTTATTGAAATCTGAAGGTGATTCACTGAGAAAAGATAAGAAATAATCCTGTCCTGAGAGTTATTTATAACCCTAAAGATATAGGGACAAACCCAAAGTGATCTTAAGAACCTAAAACAGCCTGTCAAAAGACTCAGCTACCTAGATCTAAAAATACTGCACTATAGTCACTTGTATTAGAAGCATCTACATCCCCTCTGTGGCAATAAGGAAATGTAAGTGCATTGAAAGTCTGCAATAGGTCTAATTGAGTGTTCTTTGAAATTCATTGACTATATCAATTATTCAAATCTTCCTTCTATAATTCACCTGATTCCTACTGCTGAGGAGAAAACTAGTTTGAGATGAAAAATAAATTAAATATTCAATACACAAACCCAATACTATTACTATACTACTTGTATTGAACGTGACAATCTATATGGTTTATCTATATCAGTCAGCAAGATTCATTCTGTTCAACATATTCATCAACGACCTAGACAAAGGCACAGAGCATGCCCTCAGCAAGTTTGCTGACGATACAAAGCTGGGGGGAGCGGCTGACTCACCGGAAGGCTGTGCTGCCATTCAGCGTGACCTGGACAGGCTGGAGAGCTGGGCTGAGAGGAATCTCATGAAGTTCAACAAGGGCAAGTGTAGGGTCTTGCACCTGGGGAGGAACAACCCCATGTGCCAGTACAGGCTGGGGGTTGACTTGCTGGAGAGCAGCTCTGCGGAGAAGGACCTGGGAGTGCTGGTGGACAACAGGCTCACCATGAGCCAGCAGTGTGCCCTTGCGGCCAGGAAGGCCAATGGCATCCTGGGGTGCATTAAGAAGAGTGTGGCCAGCAGGTCGAGGGAGGTGATCCTTCCCCTGTACTCTGCCCTGGTGAGGCCACATGTGGAGTACTGTGTCCAGTTCTGGGCTCCCCAGTTCGAGAGAGACAGGGAACTACTGGAGAGAGTCCAGCAGAGGGCAACGAAGATGATGAGGGGAGTGGAGCATCTCTCTTATGAGGAAAGGCTGAGAGACCTGGCTCTGTTCAGCCTGGAGAAGAGAAGGCTGAGAGGAGATCTCATCAGTACTTACCAATATCTAAAGGATGGGTGTCAAGAGGATGGGTCCAGACTCTTTTCATTGGTGCCCAGAGGCAGGACAAAGGGTCAATCAGCACAAACCGGAGCACAGGAAGTTCCACCTGAACATAAGGAAGAACTTCATTACTGTGAGGGTGACAGAGCCCTGGCACAGGCTGCCCAGGGAGGTTGTGGAGTCTCCTTCTCTGCAGATATTCAAAACCCACCTGGATGCATTTGATGAATCAAAAAATGTAGCCTATGAGAAAAGGAGACAGGTCATTTCAGGGCCTTGTTTCAAGAAAGGTGTTAGTGCTTTGCTACAGATGCTCCACAACAAAAGACTTGCATAGCAGAAGAGCTGCCCAAACAGCTCTTTCAATACCATCCAGGTCTTTTCATCAATAAAAAGGGCTTTGCAAGAAACTTGTATTTCCCTCACCACCCTCCTAATGTTCTCCCTGCCTAAATATATCTATAGTTGGATATAAACCCTATATTACAGAATCACAGAATCACAGAATGGTAGGAATTGGAAAGGACCTCTGGAGATCATCTAGTCCAATCACCTTGCTGAAGCAGGTGCGCCTAGAGCAGGTTGTGACATAGGCTCTCAACATGATTTCCATGAAGAGACCTGGTTCCTGCATTTGAGTCCTAAGCCCATACAGCTCTCACTAGTTGCACAAGATTCCCAAGTCCCATGGCTGAAGGGATTTTATGTCTGATTCATGTCACTGTTCTTCAGGAGGCTTGAACTCAGACTCATCAGTTAGTCAATTCACCTTTTTGCAGGCCTTTCCAAGATCCTTCCATCCAGAATCCCTTGCCTGACTCTTCTGCCCATAAAAGATGATGCCCTCCAAGACACCTTTTTTGGAGATTTCCGCAGCATCCATACTGAAAACACCACAGAGGCATGACCTCTCATCACGTGAAGTGGTAGCACAGGGCTTGCAAGGCAGTTTATCCACACACTTTATTCAGCAGCCAGAAACACATGGCTTTGGAAGGAAAGCAGCTCTTCAACTCCTCCTGTACCCTGATCAACAGCATGGGAAGGCAGCCACCCTGTCGTTGCACAGATTGGTGCAGACAATGTTGTAGCTATGTCCAAGCCTCCTCTTCACTCTACAGTGCACTGATTGTATATAGAGGAAAGCTCAGCACCTTATGGAAATCCTGCCCACCTGGGACAACAACTGTGGTTGCAGAACTCAACATGAAAAGGCTCAAATTCAGCTCTGCTGGAGTAGGAGCTACTTACAGAAGGGAATATTTTCCAAGGTCAGATGGCACAGCAGATGCTTGTCTGCACCTTCAGCTGAGAAGAAAGATTGAGGAGCTTATGAAAAGGGTAATAACAGAATGATTGTGAGAGATCCCAAACATAGCCACATCCTCTGTAAACAGTATCCAGACAACATCCTCTTTGAGTCTTAATGATGTTTGGTGTTGTACTTGCAGTCTGAGTACATTCAAAACACCTGCCTGGTATAACTCGTGTGCTTTTATGACTGGTTTCCTTCTCAGGACCTTCAGGCTACCTAATCTGCTATCAGAAGATTACCAGTAATGAAAAGATCAGTTTCAGGACACTGAATGTAGTGGACTGCCTAGAGCTGGGTGGCAGTGGGATAGGGTAGCAGCAGCAACCTGTAAGGCTACAACACCATCAGGGACTGTAGGAGTATTGTGGACAAGCCAACAAAAGCCAGTCAAGAGCTAGTCACCTATGATATCTGGAGAATACCTGCTGAATGCCTATACAATCCTTCTGTCCAACTGAAGCATCCCTTTTTTTGCTGTCTATTGACACAGTTTCAACAGAGGGATGAGTTTCAGGTAAGTGTTGGCCTGGGAGCTGCAAGTTTGAAACCATTCTGGCTCAAGGGAAATTCAGACTTGGCTCTCCTACTTCCTAGGGGAGCACTGTAAGCATTAGGCTATTAGTTACAATTAATTATTGCAGAAAGACTGCAGCCAGCTTCCCCCATTTTCCTGTCCTAACAAGAAAGCTGTAACTGAGTTGTCAGAATGACTCCAATATAGGCTAAGTATTTTCAACGTGTCCTGTGAACTGAACTTCTTAAAGAATTTGGGAAAGATAGGCAGAGGCATATTAGGTATGAGGCAGGCAAAAACGTGGCTGGATATGAAGTCCTTATCAACCCCCTCAAAATACACAAGACTACAGTAGAAGAAAGTACCAGGTGAAGTTCAGTGTCTTTGGCATGTGAATTTGAAAAGTTTAATCACAATAGCCTGCGATAGAACACAGCTTTAATGGTTTAATTGCAGATTGTATGGCAGCTTTATTTATGTCAAGTGCAGTTCACAAAACAAATTAAAGAAAAATGTTCTGCGAGCTACTGTGCCTACTGTAAACCACATATTGTGATCCCTCCTTCATTTTTAGTAATGTCTTTATTGCCTCTAATGTAAATAATATTTGCTTGCATAAGGGTCACAGAACTTGTCCCAGAATAATCCTGTTCTAGACCAAATAACAAGGTTCATTTTACCTCAAGCAGTGAGATGGAGAATTCAGTAAGAAACACAGGGAAAAAATACACGAAGAAAGTAATATTGACATTTTATTCGTGCTGAGGTAGCTTGCCCTTTTGTGGAGTAGTCAGCTGAGATATTTGCAGTTTGTGTAGTGTTATTTTTCACTTTTATTGAGATTTTAAGCAGTAGAAGCAAGGAAATAGCAAGCAGTATCATTTACACGTCACAGCATATCCAGATTATACAAAGGCAGCAGCAAATGCCAGCAGTTACAATGTGAGCAGCTGCACAGAACCCAAAAGCTCAGTCAGTCACACAATCACTGTGAGTTGTGCAAGCACCAGAAAAATTATGCTAAAAAGATGATTGCAGGGAGGGAGTGTGTGATTTAATGTAAGCCCTCTCCTGACAAAGGAGAAGGATGCTTGTCAGTAGTGAAAAATGGATTATTAGGTGGTGAAACGGCTATTGGCAATAGGCTTTACTGGTAAATGGGTGACAGGATCAAATCTGTCACTGCTTCCCCCTTCATACAACGTATGGATTGTGATTTTGGCCACTTGAGTGGGAAGGTGCTGCTGTGTCTCTTCGGGTGCTAAGGAAGATTTTGCCTGACTGAGTTTATGGTCATGACAGGTTCGGTAACAGATGGGCCCTTGAAGGAAGCAAAGATGTTTGTTCTATGAGGAAGACAAATATACTTTTAAAATGGAGGGCAGACATCCGAAAAATTAAGAACCCATTGTATCTTGCAGCTCCCATAACTTACTGGAGGAGGAAACAGAAAGAGAAAAAAAAAAAAAACAACCAAATTTTAATTTCTTGCTTGGCTTTGTGTTTTGTGCAAAGGAAATGATGCAGCTTATGTTAATTTAGTAAAATTAGCACCCACAGTGTCTAAGCAGTAGGACAAGAATATGCAATTATATTTGACTGCAGAACAAGAACACATAATTGTTTTTCATCTCTTCTTTATGTTAAAGAAACAGTTGCAATTTCTACTCTTTATTTTTACTGCTAGTGCATTTTTGCTGTTTGGAAAACTAAATAAATGGTTACAAATGAGCCATAACAGAACATTTTTTCTTCAGACTAAGCTACAGAGAATAAATATTTAAATATTCTTCAGCTTACTGGTAGTAATTCTGGATAAGATAGACCATGTGTGGCAAAGTTTAGTTCCAAAACTTACATGTAAGTGTTTCTATGTGCCTAAAGCCCCCTCTTTTCCCTCTCCACTCTTTGCAAACATCTCTTCATTCAGGGATATCACAAAAAGAGCTTGTTTATGAATGCAAATACGCATATCAAACAGTACATAAGAAAAGCACTACAGAACATCTACTGGGTTTTATGTGCAAAGTATAGCTATAGATTAAGATGGATTTTTTTAAAAGAGGTATTAGCATTCCCTACTGCTAATTCTGAAATAAATAAGATTATAAAGAGTGGATCAATTTTTGAAAGGTTAAGAAGTTCTGGTTTGACTACGCATTTGAAAATACACACTTAGACTCCTGCTTTGGAAAATGAACTGGAAATTTCCCTAAATTTACAGCAATTACTGATTGTTCTTAGGCTAGAACTAACACAGAAGTAGTCCTTTTTTGGTAGCTTTGTACATCTTCTTTTGATCCCTACCTGAATGAAGAAATTCTTTAGTGAGAAACAGTGGAGCAGACAGACGTAACAAGGCCAGACTTTCAAATCTCATAATTTATTCCATTTCTTGGTAACTCTTATCCTACATTGATCCTCTCCCTTGAGAGCAATGACGCTTTAAGAAGCCAGACACATTTTAAAGCTCTGAAAGTAGTCTAGGCGTTTTGTATAAGGATTATCTGAAGGACTCCCATGGAAAGAGGATCTTCATCATGCTGGTGAGTGTAGGAAAATGCTGAGTAACTTGCCAATCTATCCAAAAGCATCCAGTCCATCGCCATCCACGCAGCACAGGCCTTTGTGGATTACTATTGCTCACTTCAGACTTCAAGATCAAAAGTATCATTGGTATTCACACTGAACGGCGGTTGCTCTCATTACTTGTTCTGTTATTTGCACTCAATATTGAAAAAACAGCTAGAAATTATATGGCTTGCAAAGCTGGCAGAACAGTACTCATAGGTGCACTGCCATCTTCTGGGAGAAACTCCAATTTTTCAGTCACTTCATCCAGTTTCTGTTCAGTGTAGTGAAAATGTTGATTTCCAACTAGCTGCATTTTTGTTTTATGATCTCTTGCTTTATTCAGCATCAAGAAACAGTCATCATCACGAACTACAGTTATGAGCACTAACACATCAGACTGCTTAGGAAAATCTCTCTCATGGCCATAGAAGGCAAGAGATTACTGTAAAACACTATTTTCATACAAAGTGTTTAAAACTTTTAACTATCATCAGCTCTGCAACTCCAGTTCCTATCCAATAATCCAAAGGAAAAACCTAAGAAAGTGGTTGGGTTCCACATCCAGTCAGAGATTCATTATGAGTTTGAGACATATTAGCCAATCTTCAAATAATTAAAGAGATATTTTCTATCTATTTTTACCTAATGGTGCACACTGACCCTCTGGAGCAGGCTGTCAATAACCTGTTTCATAACATCTTCTGTGCTTAGACAGATCAGCTGGAAATCAGCTTCCTGAAGGGGTACGTGTCTCTAAAAATATTTTAATACTGCTAATAAAAAGTCTGGGCACCTCGGATGAAAAGCAAATACTCCAGTCTTTTGAAATACTTTTTCTCAAAATAATTCTGTTCTCTTTCATACAGAACATGGAAAAACACTGCTCTCAATCTCTTGCAGAAATCATATTAATTTATAAAATTTTTAAGGCTATAAGGCAGGTTAGAGAAGTTTAATCTGTAGGTCCTGCAGTGCAGAGGTAAGGAAGCAGAGAAGACAAAAAGTTTATTCCATCGTATTATGTGAGTAAATGTTAGTAAGTCAAACAACCTGTTTAACAAAATATCTGTTCCATCAAACCTCAAAAACCTTAATTAACAATATATTTTGCTGCTTATATTGATAAGCCATGGACATGCCAGTTACTAGCAGCTATACCCAAGAACAAAAAATGTATTACTGTGTAATTCATTTATAATCACCAAATTCACTAGGTTTCTTAACTTATCCTCTCTCTATTCTGTCTCTTTCTGTCATAGGCTGGAAGTATGTCAGACTGGGGAGATTTAAAAGGACTACCCATTAGCCAGTGCTGAATCTCGTATTTGCTATTTATGCTAATAAGCCGTTCCCAAGCCAGTTTATCAGTTAATGCACTCAGACTCTCAGTCTACCAGGAACTGCACTCATCAAAATAGATTTTAGAGAAAATGTCTTGTCTTAAAGAGAAACAAAACAGCTACTACTGTTGATTTGATAGATGCTGGAAAGCTCAAGGCAGGATGCAAATGTTTCAGTGAGGTCAGTGACTCCTCCTCTGCCACCACCTTGTCCCAGCTCAGGCTCTGAGTAACAAAAAACAAGGTTTCATTGGTTTAGTGGCTGTCTTCTACCAACTGCTTTTTCCATGTCCCATCGATGTCTGACCTCCAGAGGAGCTCAGCTGGGGCTCTCTGCCCTTGTTTTTGAAGGCAAAAGTTAAGCGAAATCGATTAGGCTACAATGATGCCTAATGAACTGAGCCCTGTCATGTACCTTTAGCCGTCGTGTCGTGAAGAATATCTGTGATGTTCAGAGAGGTGTCAAATAGAGGTATTTTCCAATCTCTTTTTACTCTGCAACTTAGTCTGACCATTTTCGTGAATTTAAAAGTGGGAACCTCTGGGAAGCTCACAAGTATGAGTGTTAACTAACAGAAAAGGCTGCCAGATGCAGATAGCAAACTCTTGTCAAATACCTTCTTATTCTCCTACTACTACCTACCCAGATAAAAGGACCTTCCAAAGAATGGCATTTAGTGGACATAAAGAGAGATTCACTGACAACATCACTAATAAAATTAATCTTCAAATCTCCTAAGAAAAACTTGTGTATGCAAATAGGAGTTGACAGAAGGAGGCACATGTTTCCGCTGCAGAGATCTTCCATGCTGTAAACAACCTTCAGAAAACTTACAGCAGACAAACAGTTACAGCAGAGAGATACCAAAGGTTGGTTTTGGAGTGGGAGAGGACTGGGGGCAAGTGGTGAGTGACTTCTTCTTGGATTGTGATGCACAGAAATTGAATTATGATCTAAGTGTCCACCCTCACTCATGTCAAATAAAAATGAGACAATTCAATTTGAAATTGGGACCAGATGCATTTCCAAGATCCAAGCAGGTTTCCGGGGCTGCAGATGAATGGAAATAATTTGCTGACCAGATAAAATCAATCCATGGTTTTGTCAAAGACAGTAGTCACAAAGCGATAAAGTAAACAAAAACAGTACTTTTCTGATCCTGAATAGAGTGCTGCTACCCCACACTGTCTCAGGAAAGGGGTGTGGGGGGAGGATTTGGGGATAAATTTCATTAAAAGACGGATATAACAATACAGTAGATCTGCTTTTACTTTCCAGACAGGATTAATGTAAGCCAACACTCCCCTCCCCTGGAAAGGCCAATGTGCCCTGTGGGACAGTTTTAATATCCTTCTCTGTGTTGAGAGAATACGTAGAAACCATGATGACCTAGAACACAGGACCTTTCCAAAACTAGATTTAAAAACATCTGCTATCCATGAGGATCAGAAACAGAAGGACTGGAGGGGTTTGTGGTACAGGGATTATTAAAACCCACTGAGCATAGCCGTGACTATTCAGGCTATTTTGCCCCTCCTGCTTTCTTCTGTAAATCCCTGACGATCTTTGCATCAACAGTGAAAAGCAAGTAGCTCTTCTAGTGCAGGTGTCAGTAAACATGTGAAGTTCCCGAAAGTCTGCAAGTTTTTAAATTATTGCAAATTAATTTTCTTGTCCATGGAGACAATTAACTCATAATGTCACCCCTTGGCTCCAGACTACACCTGCCAGTTCAAAGAGTTTATTCCCAGCAGAAGTTCTTTAACAGCTCCCTCCACCGCCTTGCTCCAAGATGCCTGCCCTTGTTCCTTGCCCTCCTCCCAGCCTCAGCCCAGAAGAGGCTTTCTTCTGGGTTTCCCAAATTCATCTCCCAGCTTTCCAATGAGACCCTCTCTGACCGTGGACCACGCAAATGCCTTTGTTTGCCAGTAACTTCCAAGGAACAAAGACACAGCTCTTCCCCAGGCTAGGAGAAAAAGAGCCCTTCACCCCTCTCCTCCACGTGTGCTCTGTCAGAGGACTCACATCGGGCTGTAGATTCTAGCTTTCTTCTAGCCCAAGTCCATTTGAGGTCCATAAACTCATATTGCTGACAACAGCACATCTGTCTGTCCTTCGCAGCAACCAGAGCTGCAGGTTTCTGATCTGCTCCTAACAATATTTTTAAGGAAGGGTCTAGAAGAAATAAAGGTGCTTTGATACAAATTACTCTAAATTGTTCTAAAGCCTACAATATTTGCTAAGGATGTACATTTGTTTCAGACAAAATTAAAATTCTGGGGTTTAAGAATTAATTGAGCACCTCCCACCTGAATGTGTCAAGATATGAAAATGATGCATGAAAATTCATTAGATACTTAACCAAAATGAGCAATATGTTTTTGTTGATATTTGACTTTATACTGAAAGCGGCTTTCCTATATTCACTCAGGGATACATTTTTTGACTGAGTAGCGATAGGTTCTGGGAAAAATAATTGTTCCTTTACATCTTCAGAATTCATAAATGTTATTTCAAACGTTTACAAAGGCATGGACTGGAATACAGTTTCTAGTGAAATAATCCGTGAAGCTCAAAATGAACAAAAATGACTGTTCACTTTCCCACAGGCAGACATCATCAAGTTTCACCCATGCTCCCTTTCCTGTATGATTAACTGACACTTCTGAACCAGCAACAGATGACCTGCAGTAACCATTCACAAGGGGCAAAGTCATAAATAGATACAAAAATATTTATCTAAAAGCAAAACAACTCTCAAATCAGCTGAGCAACATGAGAGGTTTGCTTGGCACACATTAATGTATAAGGATTGGATCTTCCCACAATTTAAAGCTTATGCAGTTTTCTCACCTAATCCATGCAAGGAAAGCAGT
>VZSC01000672.1:230012-245920 GCA_013398225.1 Steatornis caripensis
CCCTGCAAGGAAAGCAATGAGAGATCTAACAACTAAGGAAAAACATCAGATATGGTAATGAATACAAGCTGGCTATATTTCATTGATGGCAAAAATAAAAATGTAGACCAGTTTTATCATGATATTCAAACAGGAGTGCAGAGTCATAATTAAGCTCAGACCTCAACATCAACGGAAAACTTAATTCTATCATCATCAACCAAGTTTATATAATATAAATATCTATTAATAATGAGAAGTAACTTCACCAAAGTCATGGTTAAATATAGAATAAACCTATAAATAAAAAAGACTGCGGATAACTGCCCAAATAGGCTGTGCTGGAAGTTACATCTTATGAATGCTTTAATGAAATGAAAGCTACCTTCTATCAGCACAAAAGAGACTCTCTCTAAAGACTTAGGAAGCAGTTGGAAACACCTATTGAGGGTACCAGACATCTGCTATCTGCAGAAGCTGCAATCCACAGAACACCAGTTTTTTCGGTTCTTTTGTAAAGTTCTCCAACTGCTGTGGTGGCAAAGCAGAGTCCAAAGGTTTGAACTGCCCCAGTAATTCAGTCCAGGCTTCATTCTTCTGACAATAACTCACATGTCACGGTTGCTGGCCATTTTCTTCTTCAAGACAGGAAGGATAGCAGATCTGCACGGCCAGTTGCTGTGAGTGCAGCCTTACTTTGGTTTATGGAGAAAGTCCTAAGAGTAGGGGGAGGTTTGGGGACTTACTAGAAATATTTTCCCCTCCGGTTAAGGAACTATGAACATATTCCAGCTCAGCTGCAGAGGAACTAAGCAAGGAAATGGACTGGGCTCAGAGTTGCACAACAGTATTTACAGTATGGTTCATAGATTGAACACTTGCTAGTGGGACACAGAGATGTAATTTGTTTCAGCAATACTTGTGGAAGGAGCTAAACAGGTAGGCAAACCACAGAATAGTAAGACTACCATATCCCTGACTTTCTTCCATTCTTCTTTCTCATTCAAACATAAGAGGCTGCTTGGATTTAGACTACGTATCTGGAAACTTTATAGGACTTATGATAAACAATTCAGTGGCATAGGTGAGATCAGTGTTAAATGCAATGAGATTTCATCATTCACACAGTGAACGATAAAGTTTTACAAACCACAGAAGCCTGACTATTCAGAAATTAATTGAAATATTTTGTTCAAAATTGCAGGAGACAGTACAAAGTTTTATAATTATGTAGCTGTTATACTATATAAGGCACTCTTAAAGCACACCCATGGACTGGCTGATGAGCATGTCAAACACAGTAAGATATATGAATGTAACTAAAACATAACAAAGAAAGTTGTGTTCTGACTTTAAAATGATAGAGGTTATATTCCACAACCCTGAAGTCAGATTTGGAAAAAGTTTAGTGCTTAGAAGTAATTTTAAAAAGTAATAATGCTCCTCTAAGGAAAGAATTGAAATTTTATTCCAAGTATGAAATGTGGCTATATTTCTGATATCAGCACACTGAACCAAATCATATCCAAAAAATTAAGAAAGTATGAAAAAAACCTGCCTGTCTTGCCTAAGGAAAAACACATTGGCTTTCAATGAACTAAATGGAGTCAAGGGGTTAAGGACAGATGTTCGAAATACTAGCAGGGATAAAAATGCAAACTGATGTATTCAAAAGAGTCCAGGGAAATCAGACTTTTGTGTGCAAAGCCTCTCAGAAAAAAAAAATTCCTGTTGCCATAGAAATTGAAACAAAACCAAAACCCATTCCCAATCACAATGGAAGGGTGGGATTTTGAAATTTCCTCTGGAAGAAAGTTTCCAGGAAAAAAAAAGATTAATTCGGAGCCATAAAAATATGTTGCTTCTAACATACGAAATGCTTTGTGTGGGTAAGGATCAGGATTTCATTTTAGTAGTTGAGTCACCTATATTTATGCAATTAAAATGCTAATAGCTATATGACCACAAATATACTTAATACAGAAGAAAAACTTTTTCAGTACTATATGCAAATATGTGCATGACAAATTGAACAGACCACAGAGAAGATGACTAAATATTTCTGGTTTGACTTTTGACTTTTAAAATCAGACATGATATGGAATTATTAGCACTTCCTTACAAGGGTGCTTCTGGGAAGATAAATTGTGTCCGTATAGTGCTCACATACAAAAAATCAGCTATACCGAGAAAAATTAGGCAAATACGCCAAAGATTGATAGTAGCCTTGGAATTTGCTCAGAACCATTTTACTGAGGAAGAATTTTTTTCGCTCTCTATTGACATGTATTCCCAGTTTCCTCCCCAAAGGTCCTGCCTCTTTTTCCACCAGTGAGACCATCGGAAACTATTAGCCAACACCACAAAGAATATCAACTTCTCCCTTTAAGTCCAAGACAGAGTCACAACAGCAGTTCAAATGTACAAGGCCGAGTCTCATAACCTATCTTTTTCCTTCTCACCACATCCCAAGTTCTCAGGCCAGAGACGTCTCTGTGACACAGATAGGTAGCCCAGTAAAGTCCTTACTGAAGCCACTGAGTCAGACCCTCAGTGGGATAAGTTTTCCCACCCCCAACAAACTGACAAGTTATATAGAAAATTTTGGACTGTCACCACGACTATGGAGTCACTGAAAAAAAGAGTTGGGTCTCCATCAAGAGGACAGTAATCCAGGGCCATTTCAACTTTTCAGGCTCACAGCTCCCATCCACCCACTCAGCGGAGAATTACTGTGATTTTAAACCTGGATCATTGGAGCAGTATGGTCTATCTTCACACAGATTTATATCACAACGACTGAGATAATGACCAGCTGGAAGAGCTGGGGCTGGGCAAGGGGCTGCAGGATAGCAGGAGGAATTCTTGAATCACTTTTACCATTAACCCTTCCTCTCCACTCTCCTTGCCTTGAGCTCAGCACCTTTGCTCTCTAAACAATACGGAAAATAAACTATGTTTTGTCTTTTTCCAAAAGCCTTTCACATACATTAAGACTGCTCTAACTGCCCAAGCCTTCTCTTCTCTAGACTAAACAGCATAAATATTGAATAATAATACTAAAATAATCTCTCTCTTGAGCCTACCTATCCATTTTAGTACACTACTTCTGCTTACCAGCCACTGAGCAGTTACTGGTTGATGCTCATTTATTTACTGGAAAGAGCTCTATTCAAAACATATTCACCAATTATTGCAGAAGAACATAAATACCCATTTGCACTACTACTTAAAAGAAATAACAATTTTCTCTCTGATCAGCCTTCACAGTTATATTCCCATCAAAGGAGTCACATGAACAGATGGAGTCCAACAGGCTTTTCATGTGTTTTATTTTTTTGTGCTTCATAACAAAGCTCTCATAAGTCTCATAAACTTGTTAAACTGGGCTTGTTTCCTTTCTCAGAATGTGATTTTCTTGTAACTGCTTTTTGTTTTCTGTCTTGAGCAAACTAGATGATTCATTTCTCCTTACCACTCACCACCTGAGCATCACACACATCAAGGGAAGGCAGTGGGTCAGCCACAGCAACCATGGAGGTGACACAGATTATTTTTTTCTGCATCTGAATTCTCCAATGAAAATAAGCATTTTCCAAAGAATACAGCTAAATCTGGATGAAAACAATTTCTTGTGAACAGAAAATTCATTGAAAAAGGCTGTGACAGGGAGACTAATTTTGTTTCTGAATCCAGCCCACAATTGGTGGGAATTTTCCACAAAACAAACAAATCGAACAAAAATAAAACAAAAAAGGCAGGAGGGATTTTGGAACAGTGCATATTTCATTGTGAAATTTTCTGAGAGCATCTTGTTTCCAAAGATGCTGAAATGGTGTATTTCAACATATTCTAAAAAAATACTTTTTCATTGTGAAACCTTTTTTTTATTTCAAACCAGCCTAGATTTAATTAGACACAAAAGAATTAACCCCTCAAAATCAAATGAAACATTCAGTCAAAGAAAAAAAGCTCAAGGGGTTTTAAATTATGGATTTTTAAAACAATTTGGTTCAGCAACCAAATAGAAGAATCTATTGTTTGCTGTAATAAATTATACTATATTTTTATATAACTACGACAAGACAGTACAGGGGACAGTTATTTTCCTCTCTCATACTAACATGGCTTTTTTTTTCTTAGACATTTCATTAAAGACAGCTCATTTTAAACAGCTTGGCTAAAACTAAAATGAACTCTTCCAACAAGTCCTCAACTTTTTCCACTTCTCCACAGTTAAGTCACCACTTTCCCAGTAACATGAGGTCTTCTTCAAGATCACCACCCCGTTCTTGACCACCACACTCCCCCTAGGGAAGGAGCGTGTATATTGAAAAAACTGCTGTCCTATATTGTTTGAATGTTAGAAAAGAGACGCAAAAGACATGATGGAAACCAGAAGTGCTGGATGACAGAATGGCTGGCACAGGATCACATGAAACTTCAATTAGAGCTGCAACGGAAGATCCCAATCCTTTGTAGCTCAAAGCCGCTGCTCTCTGCCATGAAAGTAATTTGCCTGAGCCAGCCCAGATCCATCCCTCCTGCTCCATGCAACCTGCAGTGCAACACCTTCAGTTTTCGCTTCGCGGTGGAAGCAGGATTGACTCCTGATCCCTTCAGTACAGTTGTTCCCCAATGACAACAACAAAACAATTAGCTGTCCACTTTCCCAGCACTTTAGCTGCCTTCACACTGCCGAAGATAACTTTTAATTAAGGTATCGAAAACTGACAGGATTGGTCACAGAGATGGTTTCCGCCATGCTGAGCTGTCTCAGACTCCAAACTCCTTTTTCAGCTACTTTCTTTGACCACTTAATTAACGAGTGGTTCATCAACTGACTTGCCAAGAGAAAGGTATCTCAATTGCCATGAAAGGAGTCAGAGATATGAAAGAGTCAGCAATTTTTCTTTCGTGTCCTTATTTTTTTATGCTCAAGCGTATATATAGTTTCTTTTTGATTATTTAGTCCAACAAAGATCACTCTGGTAACTGTGGAATTATTGGGCCATGAGAGTTATTATTCAAATATTTTTGCCTGCCTTTTTTCACCACATGAAAAGCCATGCATTTTTCTTCTCTTTTTCTCCTCCATCCAAAATTAAACCAACCGTCAGCCCATATAAGGTTTATCGCAACTGGTTTTTGTATGGTGAACTAGATTTGTGAGGAAGTTACCTGCATTTTAAAGAAACTGGATACTGAAATCACATGTGAGAGAACAGGATTTTGGCAATACAAATCATTTCTTCCTGACCTCATTCCCTTCACCCTTTCTTTTAGTTTGCTGGATAGCTGGGAAAGTTGCATGGATTATATGGCCTAACACGTGCTATATGCCTAAAACGGGAGGGAGTATGTGTTGCCAAAGCCCTCTTGGATGCTCTTAAGTACAGAATCAAAAGGAAAAGAAATACCATGAAGTGAGCTAGAATGTCCCCTTCCCAAAACAGATTTATCTCCCAGATTACGCTCTACAATGTCTATCCGTTTTGAAATGACCACAGGAAGGGAGCACTTTCCCAAAGTTGTGTTATGGCACAGTCCT
The DNA here is from genome assembly GCA_013398225.1 of Steatornis caripensis. NCBI lineage: Eukaryota > Metazoa > Chordata > Aves > Caprimulgiformes > Steatornithidae > Steatornis > Steatornis caripensis. The sequence continues at coordinate 235,543 of VZSC01000672.1, forward strand.
CTTCCTTGGAAGATGTTTCTCTGTAGGAGGTCAGGAGAGGAAAATCTTCAAGATGTGGAGGGTAAAATCTTCCAAATAAGCATCTTTGCAGCATGTCCTCTTTACAGACACAGGTCTTGCCATCAACCCCTCTTTCCTGCTCCATTACCTCCTTCCAGTTACTCTCATTGTATCTCTCCTCTGATTTCAGGACCGAAGAAGCATTTTAGTGTTTGGGGAAATTGGCATCGGATTAAGAAGGACATTGTAGATAAGGCACAGAAAGCTGCAGCCCATGCAGTGCAGCTCTGCAGCAGAAAACCACTGGTGCAGAGCTGTCATCTTCTTTCCACCCACGGCACAGAGAATGGAGTATGCAAGAGCTGTGTGGCACATCCAGCGTGCAGACTCCCTATGCCAAACCCCACATTCCTCCAACACTTATTTTCATATGGCCTCACAGTGGCCCTAGAGACTCTCTGAACAATGAATTTTCACCTAAATTTTGTTACGCTACTCCAAATCCTGCCCTGTCATTACTCATATGCCAGAGCAGAAAAGCCAGGGCAAAAAGTCTTTGAGCCACCTTTTCCCTTTTTTCTCAGTGTTTGCTTTCAAGGAACGCTTGTCTTTTCTAAACCCTTCCCAGATAACCTAAATCTTCTTGAGATTAATTAAAACATTGTGGAGCACATAAACATTTTCAGCAGGTGACAAAACAGTGAAAGCAAGCTAACAAAACCCAACAAGTCTGCTGCAAGTGCCCTTGGCAAAGCCCCACGTTCCCACTTGCATGCTGTCACTGCATTGCCTAATGGGATCACTTTGCATGCACCACACACCCCTGTAATGCAGCAACTCCTCAGTGAGTGCCAGCACAGTAGACTAACAGACGTTACCTTCGGTGCCAGACTTCTAAAAGCCTGCACAACAATGCTTTTCCAATCAGTCTGTATATGTCTAGATACATAAAATATCCAAAGCACCAGCCTCTCATTTATAGAGGCAGTCTAAAAGCCAAGAGTACATTACTGCACCAAAAGCTGCAACTAGAACAGAACCAGATTAATACCTGAATTTCTATTAACCTTTCATTCACTGAACACTGCTGGAATTCTAGTTCTGTGGTTTAAGATACATGAAATGTGCCATGAATCCATTTGCTTCTTAGGAATGCTTCTGACGAGTTTTAAATTCACTCTCAAGTCCTGTAACAGTTTATTTGACATCAGTCCAGACTACAATGCTATAGTCTATCTTTTCTTTCAGATTCAATTGCCTAAACAAATTCTCTTGTCTATTATTTATTTTGATTCTTCAGCCAATATAAAAAAATGTTAACTCTAAAGTGTGTGATACCAAAGGCAAAAGAACAGAATTACAAAATAAATTATAAAAAATTCAAGCACCCCCATATCCTACCTACCAGTCTTTTCTCTTTCCACACCTACAACTAGAGCTAATTTAACCTTAAAAATATCCAGTAAGGAAAAATATTGCTGTGGTTTTGATATGTTATGTTTTTGCCTTTAAAAAAAAAGAAAAGTTGGAACAACATGAAAAATTACTGTCCCAAGGGAAGGGAAGTATTTACAAAAACGTCACGTTCATTTTTAACTGCCTTAACTTCAATGTGCCTTTCATTTCATTCAACACTCTCCATCACCACAGAACAGCAAGATTGTTACTCCATCCCCTCTTAAAATATTTAGAGAAATAAGAAAAAACTGTGGTTTGCTTTCCACCCAGGAGGCTTATGAAGCCATGATCTCAGACACCAGCATCCTTCTAGTTCATAAGGAATTCCTGTGCACTCAATGAGCATTCAACTGGCATTTTGGCACTATCAGTTATTCATTCATCACTTTTTTTTCCAAAGATCCACCACCTAAGTATGTAAGACCACAACCTAATTTTCAAAAAACCAAAGAAATTGATACTTATTTGTATACTTGCAGTTACACCATCTGGAATAAAATGCCAAACTTATCTATCTCCCTGTCTCAGGACCTAAGGTGGTCTACAAATAACTAATAAAAAAACTACCTAAAGTCCTAAAATTCACAATTCAGGAGCAGAGAAATTCTCTTTCAGTGAAATGCACAGCATTTCATGCTGCCAAAAATACTATTGGACTAGAGAAACTGTTTGAAGTCTTTCACACTTGTAGTTTCTAGGAAATGGGATAGAAGCTGTAAGGATGATTTATAGCATGTGCAACACTTCAGAAACATCCAAAGTCCAGTCAGTGTGAAAGGCAGAGACAGCATTGCATCTAGCAACTGGTTTAGAGAAAAGGACATATTGTACCTGCAACTCAAAGTCTGTGGGAAGACAACATATTATTCCAGCTAATGGAATGGGTTCAAGGCTATATACCAATCTCTATCTGTGATTCAGCACAAGCCCTTGGATTAACACATAGTAGCCTTCAAATGGCTGCTGCTAAATATCTGAACCTTGAAGTTCTTCCCCATTTCTGCTTTCTCTTCCAGGTCTCTTCTTAGAGGTGTAAGAGAATGTCAACACCAAAATGGGTGATATTATGCTATCTATCTCCCCAAAGGCCATTTCAATATTTTCTCTCCTAACCCCACCCCTTTCTAATGACAGCTGACTACACACCTAACAGCCCCAGGAAACATCAGTTGAGCTGACGCCAAGGCTATAGGGGTCCCTCAGTCTATATGCTCAATCAAGAAGAGATGTTAAGAAATGAAGCCCACTACCAGCGCCTGTGCACAGTGCGTTGCTCCTCCTCACGACTGAGGCAGCTGCAACATTAAAACAGCAGTTGTAGCTAAACAATATTTCTGTAATTTCTCCAAGCCCGGATTTTTTTCGAGCTCCACAGTTGTAATACCAGTACTTAGCTCCACTGTTATATTTATATTAATGCATAGGGGCAGATTCTACAACACATGGCACAGTAAGAATATTTTATATGGCTCACAGGAAGCCAAGAAATAACGCAAATTTGGATCACAAAAGTACTGTCAGCATATTGTGCATGCCTCTTTGCCAACACCAGTTTGCTCCCTCTGGTATTTTATTATGTGTTTTTTTAATTACTACAGGAGACTGAACTTTGACTTGCAGGTCATTACAGACTCTAACAGACAGCTAGCAAGGATTTTTGGGAAAGTCCAAATTTTGCTGTAAGGAAGCTGTCTTAGCAATATCGTACTGAATTAATCTTTACCCAGTGGCTATCACTGACCAGTCTTCAGGCTTCAGAATGAATTCCTGTGTCTGGCTCCGTGCCACCCAAGTTCAGATGCCTACATCAGAAACACAGCCTTTCCTGCATATATAGTGTTGAGAGGGGAAAGATGGCACCACCAGAGCATAAGCAAGTCCCTATGTCTTGTTGTCTAGCATTCATCAGATCTAACTCCAGCTACCTAAAGGCCAGGCATCTAACCTAACCAAATGATATAGGCTTGTCGTATAGTCATCTTCAGCTAGGATCCATCTACAGATAGGACCTCTGTATAGATAGGATGTGCCATCTCACAAGGAGATCTGTTGTTTCTGTGTTGACAGAGAGAGACCAAATGACCAGCTACATAATAACCGGAGTTAGGGGAAATTAATTCTGCCCAGGGTGTCTTTCTGCCTCTGCCGATACCTAAGACAATTGCCAACAACAAGGACACTAAATTAGGCTATACCAATCTCTAACATAGTCATATGCTAGTTAGAGAAGGATTTGCAGTGGAAATAGTGATGGATGCCATAAAAAAGCAGGTGACTTAGAAAATATATATGCTATTAAATAGTAGAAAGTAACTAAAGATTAAACCATTGTAATCCAATGCCTTCAAGGGCTCTACCTTGAAATAGTTTTATAGAAACAGTGACAGCAGATTACCTTCGTAAGTCACCACATGAAGCCACATGGTATTGGTTTTAATTGACAAAATATGGTACCAGTTAAGATTTCCTCTTTCCCAGCACTGCATTGCCATAGCCAAAACCAGAGACACTCTTTCCAGACAGATGCCAGGGACAGGTTCTCCTCCACGACCAGCCCGCAGCTCGGGAACCCAGTTCCTTGGCCTACAGGTTCATGGGCCTGTTGGGGCTGCTGGAAAGTCTCTCCCTCCCGATGGTATATGCAATTTGGAGAAAGAAGGTGTGAGTGCAGATGAGAGAGCCCTTGACCTGCTTTCTGCTCAGACCCCAGGCAAAGACTTCCCTCTACAATATATTCATTAAAAAGAAATGAACTGTAGGTGTTTCTCAAGCAAAGTGTCACATTTGATATTTAATCTGATTATATTATACACTTAAATGATCTCTGCCCAGAGGGCATACATACAATTACATATAAATTACATCTACCCCGCAGGAGTTCTGCCTTTTACTTCTTAACTACCTGTAACAGCTATCAGCCTATACCACAGTGAATGATCGCTTTTTGTACCACCTTAGTTGTGCCAGTCAGGTGGGAGGGCAATACCCAGAGTGGAAGTCAGTGGTAAAATCTTGTACTCTGTCCAGAGACACACAGTGCCTTTTTCTTCTGCTAGATTGTGCTTGAACCATAGGCCCATCATGAAAAATTAACTACAACTGCACAAGAAATTAAAAAAGAGGTCTCAGCAAGTCATGACATTCTGCTGTGCTTAGAAGAGATGCCACAGTGGGAAAGTGCTGAGATGGTTTTAATGGCATCTGCTGACTCGTCATTGACAGAGCATAAACATTTCAGAAATACAAGCAACGGCATTGCAGCCATGCAGCACCAGACAGCAATATCTACCGGCTGTGACTGAGCTACTGCTATCAGTCACAAATTAGATTATCCTGATTTTGTTTGAGAAATGTCCTCTTTTGGATGAAGAGGTATTAGCAGCTTCACAAACACTGCAGCTAATCAAAAAATATTAGAGAAACTCTCCACAGCTTAGTGGTTTTCTGTCCCTTGCTCTAGATGTTAGGAATGCGTGGAAATGAATAAATGTATTAATACACAGCAGCCTGTCAGGAGCCCTTGGCACACCACGAGCCTGTGCAGTGCATTTGCCAGTCAAACCTGCCTGATACTTTCAGCATTCCTAAGAGCAACGCGTTTGCACAGGAGTCAACATGGAGTCTGAGTTTAAATGGTAATATCTCTCATTATGGTGCCTGACACTAATTTCTACCTAAGCCATAAGTAGTATTTCATTTATAGGCCTGACACAGATGTGCTGTTTACTTAGCTCATGTTTACACTCATTGATTTGAGCTACATTGTGACTTTTCTTACAAAAAATTGTTAATCACTGCTCATATACACAGCAGGGTCGCTCACTAATTCATTCCTGCTAAGTTCTGCCTGCTGCCATCCAGGTGGATAAAACATGCCCTTCAGGGCTCAGAAAGATCCTTGTTCTGGGACAGAAACAGGACTGCTGGACCACAGGCTGGGTGGGAAGGGAGGCCAGTGTGGTAGCAGGAGGGGATGCAAAGCAGAAGGGGAGGAAAAGGAAGAAAAGCACTGGTGGGGAAAAAAAAATAAATAAAGTGAAGACAGGTGAGGACTAAACTTCTCTCTCTTTTCCTTTCTTCTGAGGTCCTCTCAGGCTTTTATGTCATCCCTTTTGATTGACAGCTTTCCTACCTTCTCCCGTTTCTCTTTTCTCATTCCTCTACATTGGCCTTTTCCATCTTTTAACACACACTGAAAAATGGTGGCAGCGACAGAGCCTGCTCCCAGCAAGACATAAACTGTGGGCAGTTCGGTGATACCCGCTGCCAGTTGGAAGCTGCTCAAACAAGGAACTGCAACGCAGTGCGGTGGTGTCTTCCCAAGCCACACCAGGGAAAAACGCTGCGAAGATGGATGCTACTCTGGAAATAATGAATATCGAAGGGGAAGCATTTGTCATCAAGACAAAAAAACTAATAACGTGCCAGGAAACTGTTTTATATAAAGACAAACAAATATCTCCTATACACAATGGGATGCATATCAAAACAGTAACATCTTCTGTGCTTTGGTGTCTAAACAGAGCAGCTGGGTGGAGAGAATTTAGGATGCATTTTTAAAGAGAAAAACATGCGGCACGGGAATACAAAAGCAATAAAGACAATCTACCTTTCACTGATATTGGTATTACATATTAATAATCTGTAACTCTAGACCAACGAAGAAGACAAATTAAATAAGAAACAATCCCCTCTTACTAGCAAATTATTCTGCTAAAAACTTCTACTAGCATAAAGAAAATGCAGTATCTCAGTATTTGCTCTCATCGGCTTTTTTCTGCACACAAGACTTGTGGCACTCTCTAGTACCGGTGCATGTTACTGGACTGCAGTTCTGCCTCGAGGGGAGTATCTTTTGGTATGAAACAGGGCTCACATCCTGCTCCCAGTTACATCTACATGACAGCAAGGTGCTGGATTTGTTCCATCACAGGGAACAGATAACAATGAAGCCATTTTTTAAGATTCAATTGATGGTAAAAAAGCAGAGATACCATCCCAGAAATCAAAATAATGTACACTGCATGATACATGGATATGTACTCTACCTTCTGACATGTTCCAAAAGACATGCCTCACTTTGCTGCAAGATGTCTCTACAGATAAAAAAAAGTCTGAGGAACTTAAACAGTGTCACAGTCTTAAGATTGATTCATATGATTGATCAAGAACTTATCAATTTTATGACAAATTACCAGGGAGTAAAATGTAATACAAAAAAAAAATTGTACGTTCTGTGATCCTTGGGTAATGATTTATATATAAGATTAGATTTTTCAGTCACTTTTTTTTTCAACTATTTAATACAAATTTCTTGTAGTTTTTGTCGCATTACAATATTTGTAATTGCTTTTGAACTTCAGCAGCAATGTAATATATCTTTATATGGAGACTACCATGAGAGTTTCTTTGGACAGAGAGTAATTTCTATGCTGTTATTCTGCTGGTTCCTATTATATTCATATGCACATACATATTTAATATTTTATAGCATTGCATCTTTGTAATGCTAATTGTTCACTAAGAACAAAACACATTTAGGCTAACTTTCCATTTTGGTATTCCTGTACTAACTACAGGAAGAATGAACCTTAATTATCCGTGAAGTATCACATACACTTATGACACTCATCAAGTAATATGCCAAAGTTTGAAGTTTCTTCAAAGCTCAAAATGTTCTCTTTAAGTCCCACATCACTGTATCGGTGCACAGCAGTCCTGAGGGATGCCTCTTTCTGAGGTATAGGTTGATCCATCCCATTCTTATTTGTTTCTCCATCTCAGAAAGAGGTCAGAGCTCTGTGCCTCAGTAAATACCAGCACACCTCAGCTACTCAGCATATTTTGCAATAGAAAACCGGGCAGATATCTGAAAAATCAACCCTTTGCAGAGGCTAAAATCGATTGCCATCTTCTGGTTTTACTCAGTCCTGAAGTCAACACCTACTGAGTTTTTCCTGTCTGAGTAGAAACCGAGTGGGTGCTTCAGCATTTGGCCCAATAATTAAAAAAAAAAAAAAAAGTGAAGCCTCTCTTCAAGGAAAATATCAACAACACAGTATCTTCAGTTCTTCATTGTCCAGCATCTAAGTCACTAGACAAATGAAAAAAAATGAGTGTTCAGAAACACTCTGGACTTCTGTAAGGTCCTCAAGTTTCTCCAGCACTCCTTTATGCTAGGTTCAAGGGCTGGCTTTCCTTTTAAATAGCCCTAGAAGATCCAGTTTGAACCAGAGCAGGATTAGCTGGCTGCATAAGAAATCCCTGGAGAGGAGAGGAATGCACAGAGCGGCAGCATTCTGCCAGGCAATAAGCATTGCTCCAACCCATAGTACAAACCAGGAAAGCTGCCACCACCAACACATGAGCTTTAGAAAAAAGAGACAAAATAGTTTAAAATACAAGTACCCACACACAGTGCCCACCCTACCTCTCTGATGGGTGACATATGTTAGAGGACAGCCTGTACACACATCTCCATTGCTTGACATTACAGCCCCGGACCGAGAACCAGTGCAGCCGAGATGCTGCTCACATTTGCTCCTGCCACCAAGGCAGTAACCTCCAGCAAAGGAGCAGTGCTGACAGCAGGGAGCAGTAACTTCTGAAGACCACCACTGATGTTTGCTTCAGTGCCCACAAAACAAAGCCTCTGGAAAAGCCACCAGGGTGGTCCTAATCGCAGCAAAATCCTCTTCAGGCACCAGAGTTGCTCAGGTTCACCATGGCAAAAAACGTGGCTAAAAGGTACAATAAGCTCCTGTCCTGCTCTATGCTACACGCTTTGTCCTGCAACTTGTGATTTAGACCATTTAGGACCTGATAGAGCTTGGCCATGCTGAACACTGGGAAAAATATAGGCACAATGGGATTAATTTATTTTAACAAAGTAAAAATGTATTGTGCTTTCGGAAAGAAATTAAATATTATGCTTCCATGGAGTAAAAACATATGTACCAATATATTTTCTACCCCAACTTAGGAAACGGGTTCCCAACTCCAAGATTACACAAATGTGTTAGTAAGCACAGTTTTACATGTACATAATTCCTGGTTTTTCCAGATGTATTTGCAGGCAAAAATTTCACTGACTCATGTGATACGTTGTACATGTCTGTAATGTATCTCTACATGAACAGTAGCAAATTATAAAAACAGATTCTGTATAAGCTGTCCAATTGCTGCAGGGAAAAAAATAATGAAACAAACACAAAAAACCTCCCACAAAACCCAACAAAGACTGATCTCACATTTAAAACTGTTTTCCTGACTTTTTCTCCCAAAAAATGCATAACATTAGTTGTGTAAAGACTAAACCACCATATGAGGCATATTTTAAAGCCTCATATAAACAATGAAGCTTGTATGGCATCCTCAGAGCAAAGAATGTCCAAATATGGCTGAAAGTTAAGTACCCTGAGAATTACTGGTCTTAATAAATTCACTGAAGTTTGTAAGTCCACATTTACCAAGAATCAGAAGAGAAATAAAGGGAAGAGAAAGAGAGTCAACTCATTTTCCTGTACCATTTTCTAAGGATGTTGTGTTATAAACATCCTCCATATCTTGGATGCTGGAGGCATCTGTTGAATCTTGGTCACTGACTACAATTCCTACTGAAGAAAGGCTAGAAATGAAGGAGTGCATCTTTTTTGCATAAATATCCCTAATGTTAAAATAAGGTAGGTCATTACACTTCTCTTTGTGATCGTTGTTGCATTGGTCTGGATCAATATCTTTTTGTTTTTGATAGTACTTAGAAAACTTATTGAAAATAATAGTGATTGGAAGCGCTACCACTAGTATCCCACAGATAATGCATAGGGTGCCGAGCAGCTTTCCAGCAAGCGTGACCGGGTAAGTGTCCCCATAACCAACAGTGGTCATGCTGATGGTTGCCCACCACCAGCAAACAGGGATGCTGTGCAGTTCTGATGAGTCATCATCTTTCTCCACTGAGTAGACAAGCACTGAAAAAATAGAAATCCCAACAGACAAAAACAAAAGCAGAAGTCCAACTTCCTGATAGCTATGTCTCAAAGTGGCACCNAGTCATCATCTTTCTCCACTGAGTAGACAAGCACTGAAAAAATAGAAATCCCAACAGACAAAAACAAAAGCAGAAGTCCAACTTCCTGATAGCTATGTCTCAAAGTGGCACCTAAAGACCGCAGTCCTACAGAGTGCCTGGCCAGTTTCAGGATGCGAAATATCCTCATTAATCGCAGGATCTGAACCACTTTCCCCATGTTTTCAATATCTTCACTTTCTTCTTCCTTTGTGTCCACAGCCAAGGTGGCGTAAAATGGGATAATAGAGACAAAATCAATGATATTCAGTGGTTTCTTCCAGAACTTCTTTTGACTTGGAGCAGTAAGAAGCCTGATCACTAGCTCAGCAGTGAACCAGATTATGCATGTAATCTCCACAGCTTCCAGCACAGGGTCTTCAATCTCCCTGTCATTGGCATCCAGCCTTTGAAACTCTGGCATGCTGTGAATGCACATGGCCACAATTGACGCCAAGACAACACTCAGGGATGACACGGCAATTAACTTGGCAGACAAGCAGTATGCAGGATTTTCCATTCTGACCCAGATCTTCTTTCTTATTTCACCAAAACATAGATTGTCAAACTTTTCTAGCTCTTTATCAAATATGGATGACTCTTCATTAGAGGAGTCTATACTTCTGTCGTTGCTCTTCTGATCCCAGTCTTTCTCAGGACCTTCTTCTTTCCTTTCCTGGTACCGATTGCTGCAGCAGGAATCAATAAACAGCTCATTTATCCCCCAGTACTCTATTTCTTGGCAGAAGGAGAAGACACAGAGTTCTTCCATGACATGAAGTTTGCCTGTATAGTAAAAATTCAGAACATATCGGAACAAGGAAGGATTCCGGTCAAAGTAATATTCCTTGT
>VZSC01000673.1:0-61546 GCA_013398225.1 Steatornis caripensis
AGTGCCACTCCAATAATGGCAATGAGAAATGAAATGTGGGTCAAAAGATGTAAGGCATACGAGGACTAACTCCATCTTAGTTACATGCTGAAACAAAAATACTGTACTATGCAAGCTACAGGGCTGCTCCAACCGAATTTCTGTGGGATGTACGAAGCTAACTCTGTTTAGATTCCTCTGAAAATCCAAACCTCAGCTGGAAGAAAAAGCACGGCTCATACATGAGTCCAGATCTATGCAAGATTCCTGGCTCATCTGGAACTGGGGTCCATTGGAGTCTGTGCAGTGTTTGTGTTTTCATGTGCAATGGGAGGTGGTCTAGAGAAGAGGGAGGAAGAAACAGCGAGGAAATGCTGCAATGCAAATAATGCTGGGAGTTTAGTTAGAAGCAGGATCAGCAACCTGTGTATTGCTGTGTCTGCTCCAGTTCATCCATCTCTACTTACTAGCCTTTTGGCTTGTGTCTGTTAATAGAGTTATAAAATACCTCTTATCTGATGTTAGCAAGTACCTGATTGTTCTCTGTATGCTCAGATGTTTTCAGTTTTTTGGCTATATTCTAGGTTTCTAAATTAAGACATTTTGCACGTATGCATATTAAGTAGTGTAAGAAAAATGTAAAGTTTTAGCATATCCTCTTTAGTTTTTGCAAGCTTAAATGATAGCACAAAATACATGCCAAAAGAGAAACAAGGCTTAGATGGCTAATTGATTTGTAGAAGGCCACCACAGGCAGGAGCAGAAGTGAAAGACGGAACTTGGAATATGTAAGTCCAGGAGTCCTGTTCCCAAGTCCTTTAAAAGGTTTGTCTAGGAAGGGATAAGCTTATCTTGCCGATGTTCTAGGTACACGTTAGAAGATACAGTAAGTTTCTATCGCGTTTGGGTTTTGGGTGGTTTTGTGGGCTTTTTGTTTGTTTTGATTTTTATGTTTTTTGGGTTTTTTTTTTTTTAATTACATTGTTAACCGTTGTTTTACTATGTCTCTCAGTTTGGTAAACTTTTTATTCACATCCTTAGGAGTAATGGACATCTTGTGTACAGAGATGAGCAAATGATCGTAGCAGTGGCTTCTTAGTTGCAAGGCAGTAAAATATTATGATACTCATTTGCGATGCTGCAGAAAAAGTTCATCACATTGCCCAACACTAATGCATTTATATGACTACAAATTCCATTACTTTATGCAACTGAAAGGACAGAGGACTTTTCCAGATATGGGAGAAATCGCAGAGCGCTCTTATTAAGAACCTGATGTCAGTCTAGAAAGNTTACTATGTCTCTCAGTTTGGTAAACTTTTTATTCACATCCTTAGGAGTAATGGACATCTTGTGTACAGAGATGAGCAAATGATCGTAGCAGTGGCTTCTTAGTTGCAAGGCAGTAAAATATTATGATACTCATTTGCGATGCTGCAGAAAAAGTTCATCACATTGCCCAACACTAATGCATTTATATGACTACAAATTCCATTACTTTATGCAACTGAAAGGACAGAGGACTTTTCCAGATATGGGAGAAATCGCAGAGCGCTCTTATTAAGAACCTGATGTCAGTCTAGAAAGGGAGAGTATATCTTGTTTTAAACATTCAACAAACCAAAGCTGAACCAAGGGAAAAATAACAAACTCAAGATGGCTTAAGTTCTGCTTCAGGGCATAGGCAGACTGACATAGAAAGGTAGAGGAATAATTGTCTGCTAAGCACACCTCATCTCTGAAACAGGCATAGCTTCAAAAAATAACGATACGAAACTCAGACTATTCTTCTTGTACTCACTGAAGAATAGAAAGTCTTATATGCTGCAGGAGGTTGTTCTAGAGATAGTTTTATTGGAAATTAGCTTTCAGAGTAGTACTATAAATTATTTTTTAAGACAGCCAAGTGGGGCCTGGAAGTTTCTATGGTAGTATTCATGTTAAAACATTACTAAAATCAGAGGGCATAGATTTGCCATTGTCACAGTGTTCTAGTGCCAGATACTGAGCTGTGTTCAGCGTTTAGAGAAAGGGCTTTCCTTAGAAGCCTTCTGCTCCAGAGGCTGGTTGGATCCTGGCCACGACTGAGGGTGGCTCCTACCCGTAGTGGGTGCAGAGGAGGCAGCTCTTTCGCCCACCTGGAGGATCTCAGGTAGAGTAATACCGAGTCTAAAGAGAACTGGATCTGAGCAGCATCGGTGAGCGAGTGACACAGAGTCAGGAGGGCTGGAGCAGAGGTAAGGAGCTCTGGAAAGGCAGAGTTAGGGATCTTTGAGCAGACACATGGGAGGCGTCAGCTTTTGCTTACAACATGGTTGCAAGTGTGTGGCTCTCGCTATGCCAGCTAAAAGTCTGAGTTCCCTAGCTTGACTTTTTCTGAGCTCTGCTGAGCACAAGGTGGGGCTGGAGAACATGCATGCGGGTGTATTATTTTGCAAACCCTCCAAATGACTCATGAGCCAGGGACAGATAGGGTAGCACGGGGGGGAAGAGGAGACAGAGCGAAGCAAGTTATATGGGTAGTTTAGAATGGAGAGGGATTTGTATAAGCAAAAATGGGAATCACATACTATTTCTCAACTAGAATACAGTCAAAACCCGGTGGGGCTGGAATTGTCAAAGCCCCTCTGAACATGTCTCTGGGTGCCCGCTGCATCACTAGGTACTTAGTGACACCCAGTGACACTTTGGCACCTCTGCCTCGCTGCAGATGACATACAGTCACTTTTGAAAAATCCCTTCTTTGTGAATGAAGATAAAGACTGGGAGAGTGTTTTAAATTTGTGTATTTATCTTCCTGGTGGTAAAGAGAAGCCTTGAAAGAGACTCGAGAGTGAAGCAGAATAATCAAGCAACTCATTAATCTAAAGTTAATCTGCTGCAACTGCCTCAGCAAATGCTAAAAATGGTCTCCTTTCCTCCTTTCTATAACTGAGGAAACGGCTTCTGCCAATATCCCTCTAACACCAGCAGCCCTTGGCACTTTTGTCAAACATGCTCTGTGTTTGAACAGATCAAATGAAACTCATTTGTTGTTATTGTTTAAGATTAAGCTGTGCTTATAGAATTACTGTGGCATTATTAGGCCAGTTTCCTAGAACACAAATAGAATGAAAAACAAAACTAAAAGAGAGGAAATTCTGTTTATTTTTTGTTTAAACCTCAGTGCTAAGGTTTAAGTCTCTGCCGCTCTCAGTAGTGAATTATACAGCACTGTATTCTGCAAAGAAGCACGAAGAAGCTGTCTTAAAAACATTATAATCGTTACACGAAGGTTCTGTGCAATACGCGAAACGTACAAAATGTTCTGCAAATGCTTGGAAGGTGCGTTTCTGGTGCAAAGTAAGAGCAAATCGTGCCTTTTAGCTTTGAGCGCTGATATGGAATGTGTACAAACGTGAGCAGGTCACTTAAACTGACTGTCTGCTGCTCCATCTGCAAAATGAAGCTATTGAGCGCCTCAGGCTACCCAGGGAAGACAGAAAAGGTATCTGTAGGCAAAATATTTTGGTGCTGACCTGCTGGGATTCACGCAAGCTGAATTTTGCTTTTGTGCTTTCGCTGATGGAAAGCATTCAAAACAGGTTTTCTACCAAGCCATCAGAAGTAATAATTTTCATAAATGAAAACTCATCAGTCCTCTAAGTCATCTTGAAAATGCACTAGGGGTCACAACAATTATTTTCGTCGAATCTTAGAGCGGGTTGGAAGGGAACGTGAGAGGTCTGTAGTCCAGCCTCCCGCTCAAAGCAGGGCCAACAGTGAATTCTGACCAGGAATTGTCTAGTCCGGACTTGGAAACCTGCATGTCTTCTCTTGGCCCCTGTCCCACTGCTGTGTCATTCTTACAGGGCTTTTTTTTCCCCCCTCTGTTATGCCCAGTCAGAACCTTGCCAGAACTTATGCCTGTGTCTGTTGTTCTCCCACCACGCACCTCTGCAAGAAGCTTGCCTCCACTTCTCAGCCACTTTGCCCTAGGTACTGGGGCTGCTATTGGGTCCCCCCAAGCCATGCCTTGCCCGGGCTGGGCAAACCCCAGTCCCACAGCCTCTCCTCACAGGGCAAGTGCTCCTGCCCCTACCAGCTTGGTGGCCTCCCCTGAACTCCCTCCAGTTAACTGATTCATGTACTGGGTGTCCCAAACTGAATCCAGTGGCCTAACAATTGCTGAGTCAAGGGGACTAATCACCTCCCTCAGTCTACTGTCTATGACAGGGGTCAGACTCTTCGCAGTGGTGCCCAGCGACAGGACAAGGGGCAATGGGCACAAACTGGAACACAGGAAGTTCCACCTGAACATGAGGAGGAACTTCTTTACTGTGAGGGTGACAGAGCACTGGCGCAGGCTGCCCAGGGAGGCTGTGGAGTCTCCTTCTCTGGAGACATTCAAAACCCGCCTGGATGCATTCCTGTGCAACCTGCTCTAGGCTAACCTGCTTTAGCAGGGGGGTTGGACTAGATGATCTCTAGAGGTCCCTTCCAACCCCTACCATTCTATGATTCTATGATCTTCTTGATACGGCCCGGGGTGCTGTTTGCCATCTTCGCAGCCCTGCTGACCCATGCCCAGCCTGCTGCGCCCCGGGGCCCTTTCAGCAGAGCTGATCCCTGGGCAGGCAGCGCCCAGCCTGCATCGCTGCAGGGGGTTCCTCCTCCCCAGTCGCGGGGCTTTGCTTTTCTCCCTGCTGGATTTCATGAGGTTCCTGCTGGACAGTTTCGCTGGCCTGTCCTTGTCCCTCTGGATGGTAGCCCTGCCCTTTGGCACACCAGCTGCGCCCTTGGGTTCGTTGTCTTCCACGTACTTGATTTAAAAAAAAAAACAACTTAGTCTAAATTGAAAAATAAATCTAAGCACCAGTGGCCTCTATTCATGCTAATTTTGCTGAATTTCGGAAGAAGCTTGTTTAGAAATGTTTAACAAAGAGAGTTGTTCTTGAGTTTAAGGAAGTTCACTGGTCTGCAAACCTTTACCGCCTTTGTTTTCAGCAGTGAGTAAACTTACCTCTCTAGCTCCTTTAGATCGTGTATATCTGCCAGATCACAATTTTCTTCAGTTAAAATCAGAAAAACAAACAAATATTACATTCCTCCCTACCACCACCATTTCAGGATGAAGTTAAGTTCCAAAGAATATTTGTTCTTTAAAAAAATGAGCCAAGTCTGGAAAAACCAATACATTGACAGAGGAAACTTTGTTTCTCTGATTCTGCCAGAGGATGCAGGCATTACGTTGTGTCCCGCTTGGTTTTAGGTCTTTTACTAGTTCTGTATTGCCTGGAGCTCAGCCACCAGTAAGATATTGGTAGAGATAATGCTTAAACCACACAGAGGATTTTTTTTATTTCTTCAGTCAAGTATATTCCTGATGTTTAGCCAGCACATGGAAGCTTTATATATTAGCAAAATCTTTGGCTTTCCACCCCACAATAGCTATGGATTGTGCTGAATTTTGCTTCCACTTCAAACCAGCCCTGCAGGCAGGTATTGTAGGATGCTTTGCTCTTGCTGCAAGACTGGAGCGTGCTAAAATCGTGAATGCCACAGCATCCTGCTGAACTCCCCAAACGAATGTAATTCACTACCGATCTTAAAATGCTATTCTACTCTAGAGAATGACTATTCAAAAAACGTCCTTATTTAATCAATAGAGTAACTCCCCGTGTACATTCAGACACATATAAAATCTGTTAGTGACAACACGATGGGTTTTATGGCTTTTTACTTCTATTAGCATTGCAGAACAAATTCAGCTTTGAGCAAGCTGGAATCTCCACCTTCCTATATTAGATACACCAAAAATATTAGCTGGCACAGCACAGAGGCTCTCAGGCACCCGAGTGCTATCAGTAACGGCGCCGTTAACTCCGGTTCTGGTGAGTAACCTGCCCCGACCACTGAAGGCACTGGGACTGCACAGGTTTTACTGAGACCATTATTTCAGTGTACAGGGGTTTTGCTACTACGAACACTGTATGAGGACAGAAGAAACCCAGCTTAACTCTGACGCTAGGTTGTGTTTGCAGGCTAGGAAATGATTGCATTTTGCGTTATCCAGATGAACACTGTTGCTGCATTGATATCAAGTCCCATTATAATATTTTTACACAGCTGATTTGTGTGCAGTAGTGTTGTATTAAAAATTGGAATATGTCATTCAGCTTGGTTAAGGAAGCAATCATTTGGATACCGACCTCCAACACCTGCAAAACTGGATGGAAAAGGATAAGAGAACCTGTGTGCCTGCAGCATTCTGATCTGTTTCTGTGGCTGGTAAAGGTACAGCTTGAATCTGTATTACTGGAAAAGCAGCATTACTAGTATTACTCAGTTAAGGGGGGGTGGGGGTGGGGGGGTGTGAGCAGTGTGGAGAGAAAAAAGGAAAAAAAAAAAAGCCAAACAGATTATCTTAAAATGTTTAGATGAAATTCTGAGTAGTCTTGCTTATTTCATCCCATATCAGTTGTGATTGTCTGGTGTCAAGGTTTCACAAAAATAGAGTTAAAAGTAGCAGTTTGGATTTTGATTACAGTGCTGTGATTGACCTGTCAATGGTGATAGGTCTGTGATAAACCCTTTTTTAGACTACAGTAGTAGTGGCATAATACTCTGCAGTTACTGGATGTGAGATGATACAGATCCCTCCAAGCCAGGGTTCCAGTCTGGATTTTGATTTTTGCACAGCTCAAAATTCAGGAGAGTTTGACTGAAGAGGTTTCAGCTAGTTTCACTTTTAGCGAATGCACTGTAGGAAGCTTCCAGCTCTAGCTGGTCTTGGTGGAAATGGCAGGTTAGGTGCTGCTGGAGGCACAGAGGCCAGTGCCCTGAGAAGCAGGACGGACTGCATTTCAGAACGGGAAACGGAGAGGAAGGAGGGAAAGTTCTTGATGTTCCCACAGGCAGACCAGGATGCAATGGTCAGAAAGCAAGGAGAACTACCAGCAGATTAAAACTCAGACCCAGGGAAGTGAATTTGCAGCTCTGGCTGTCTGTACAAGGAGATAATGATGTTAATTCCTGTGAGTAGTGAGCTGGATTCTGATCAACCTTGTGTAAGCAGGTGTACTCCAGAGATAGCAAGGAGAAGGAAAACAGGTTAATTACTATTTTTAGCAATGCAGTAGGGGCAGACTGGACAAGTTAGCACTATTTCCCTGATAAATGTTACATTGCATGTGCTCAGGAAGCATCTGAGATGGCAACTACTAATGGAAAACTCTGCATGAGCTGGACAGAGGCAGGTTTCATCCACAGAAGGACATACTCAGTCCCTCACTGTGAGAATCAGTCTGCTCGTATGCCCTATGTTCCCTTCTGTGTCCGTCAGGTGCTCCAGAGCAAGCTTTGTCCTGGTGAGAGGCACCTGGCTGCTAAATGCGGGGGGAGACCTCCCCTGAGAGCCAGGGCTGCCTCTGGTACCAGCTCCCAGAGCCAAGAAAGTAGTTCCCTCTTGATGGCGTGAGAAATCCTAGGCCTCCTGCACTCAGTCACGGGGCAGGAGCAGGGATATAAAAAAAGAGAGCAGGGAGGGTGCTTGTCCCTAGTACTTGTCTTGAGTAGAGGAAGGGAGTGGAAGAAATACAGCAAAACCAAAGCAGATACACCCAATTCCTGAAGACTGCTTCTAGCAGCCCAGCAGAATGACTATAGGACACCCATGAGCAGGAGGGCATAATGGCTTAGGGACACCTGAGGCAGAGGCACATAAGCACTGAGGAGACGCTGGGGGGAAAGAGAGGATTCTATCGGTATTAAAATACCTTACTGGGGCCCTTGTTATCATCAAGATGTGGGATAGGTGTCCTAGAGAAAACAGGACCCTGACCCCCAAACTGTATTAGAGTTGCCTCCGTGGCCAGGTAGTGAAGTCAGTGATCTGGAGGTAAAATCCTGTTACCGTGCTCTGTTCTTTAGCATCATCTGGTCACTTCTGTATAATTCAGAAACTTTATAAAATTATTTATAGCCTCTCTTTGCAATGCACCCGTAGGATGGTGGTCTTTTTCTCTATTACCTGCTCCGGTTGTCATTACAGACTTAAGACACCCTGCTGAAGCAGAGTGTCTTCTGAGATAGAGTTATTGTGGGAGAAAAGCATGCTCCTTGTTTTTCTTCTTGCCTGGATTTCTTTTAGTAAATGGGATGGAAAGAAGGCTGCTTACCTTCACAAAGTACTTTTTTCTTAGTTAGGAATACAGATACGTGACCCAGATCTACGACACATGATCTGAGTGGGTTGAATCTGGGGCGATTTTTGTCATGTGCAAAGCAGGATGGTTTCATTATGTGTCTAGAGCCGATACAGTCATCTACAAAGCAAGCAGATTAGATGGGGGAAGATGTGCTAATGCAGCACTGTGGTGTGCAGCAAGTATTTTCATGTGAGATAACCCACTGCAACAGTTTTGAGTAACAGTTTCTTAACACAAATCCTTATTCTTTGTGTAATTTTGTAGAGTTTCCCAGAACGTCTCAAACTGTAGCCCTGGGTAGTGCATAGTCAGCTCATTAATTCTGGAGGGCTGACTGCTAAGGTGATACTGGCTGCCGTTTATTTCTACTTGCCAAGCCGTATGAAAAGAACTTTTCAAAATACCCCAAATCCTCACCTGATAGTTTCTGTGATTGCTAATACTGTCATTGACGAGAGAGATTAGGCAGGCATTGGAAGAAGTTTGTAAAACCGATCGTTTCAGAAGACTTCTCCCAATTCAAACCCAGAAATTATGAAAAGGCTGAATGCTCTTGCCTCCCTGATGGGATGCGAACTTACAGAGTGGCTCTGCAGCTCCACGTGTGCCAGTTCAGCTCAGTGCATTCAGTGATGCATCAGCTGCTTGCACGCTAAGACAGTTAAAGGTGCGACTAGGACTACAGGTGCAGGCAGCTTGTAAACAGAAAGGCCAACGGGGTTTTTTTTGCAAAGGAAGGGAAAACGTGTGTTTTTCATTCTGAAACTGCCTGCCAGCGTTATCAAGGAAGGGTATGGATCTCAGGAGCAGTGCCATCGTTCCAGTGGGGCTTCAGTCTGTTGTAATTCCCACAGTGTGGTGTGCTCTCTCTGACATTCTTGGGGAGGTGCTCTGGCAGCTGCATAGCAAAGACGTATCTTGTCAGATGCATAAGAATTAGAATTACTTAAGTTGTTTTGTAATGGCAGATTTTCCATCAGCAAATATAATTTTGAAAACCAGACTTCCTATGGGAATATATCAATTTACACAAAATGCCAGAGTCTTTTTCAGTCTGGGAGAAAATCAGAATGAAATGTTTTGACCTTACCGTGATGAAGCATTTGGATCATTTGCTTTATTTGCAGCCGTA
Organism: Steatornis caripensis; assembly: GCA_013398225.1. Taxonomy (NCBI): domain Eukaryota; kingdom Metazoa; phylum Chordata; class Aves; order Caprimulgiformes; family Steatornithidae; genus Steatornis; species Steatornis caripensis. Next base: position 9,301 of record VZSC01000673.1, read on the forward strand.
CTATAGTATACTTCACTGTAAAATTGACGTGAAACACTTAAATTTTAATTCCTTTACACAAAAGCATTTGCTCCCAAGCTGTTTTCCTGTATAAGATTTTATTTCCAGGAAACTTCAGATTTATTCTTGTTCATTCCAACACGTGGAATGGAAAGAAAGAGAAATCACGGAGTTTCCTGCAGAGCAGAAATTCAGATTGATGCTTGGATCCAGCACCCGTTCAGTAACACGGGCATTTGAAAGACCAACTGGTGCAGAGCTGGAGTACCACACAAAGCAAACAAACAAAAAACCCCAAGGGCTAAAATCTGTTCCCAGTAAATATTTGAGTAATTTCAAAGTGTTCATCAGCTGTGGTCTGTCCATGAACAATTTGCAAACAGCCAACAAGTGCCAAATTTCACAAACAAAGTGTTCGTTGCGAATAGTTTGCCTCTTCACTGTGACTGAGATGTGTGTCATTAAGAAGCCAACTGTTCTTCTTAAGCAAGCTTTTTACCCTTGCCATAGTAAATCCTGTATGTGAGGAGCAGGACAATAGAGTTTAAGGGATAGGATACTTTGAAAACCTTGCTTAATATTTCTTCATAAAAATATTTACTTCTTTTTATTCAAGGATTCCCAGTCCCAGTGAGCATCATTACTTCCATTTCAGTAGCAGAAAAAACAAGGCAAAAGGAGAAACTACACAATTTGTCTTAGATCCCATTGCAGATAAGAGCTGAGCATGGAATTAGCTCTCTGGAGTTCCAGTTCACAGAACAGTATCTATGGGATGATAAGTTGGCTTTTATTTATAATGGGTATCAGTGTGGTGCTCATCACAGAAGGCACTGTATAACTCAAAAAAATTAAACTTACCAGTTTCCATAGCAGATTTACAATAGATATAGGTACACTCTTCCTTTTCTAGATGCAGAGAATGAGGCATAGATTGCAAATTGTTTTACAGCGTTTGAGGCTGGCAGTGGAAAAGTAGCATGAGGCTAGCAGTGCTGTCCCAGCCTTTTCTAAGCCTCCTCCCTCTTAATTTGTCGCTGTTACCGTCATTTCTGAATTCGCCTTTAGAGCAACTGCTAAAAATACTTTGATTTCAAGATGCACACGCAGATAAAACATTCCACGCTCAGAAACTAAAGGTAAAACTGGGAAAGAAAAAAAAAAAAGCCCCAACACTGAAGCAGCTCATTGTCAGCAGCTGGTGATGATTCCTTCTTGATTATTGCTTAAGGACTGCTACTTGCAAGCACCTTATCCCGGGAGGACTTTCTTGAGGAAAAGCCATGGGAGGAAGTCTTCTTGAAGAGGTGTCATCTGTCATGACAAGTTGCCTGTCCTGATGAGTCTAGTGCTGAGACCACATTATGATGACTGATGAGGCCGTCTGGAGCAGTTAACTCAGCCATTTGTAATCATTTCTCTTACAGGCCTTTCGGTAATCACTTCGGGAAATTCTTTTTGAACAGTGCAGGTTCTGGCGGGGATGAGGAGCAAAGTTATTTCTCTTTTGTAGGGAAGGATTTAGATAGACATAAAATTGGGGAAAAATGAAAACTAAAAATCGATATAAAATATCTTACTGTCCTTCTAGATATTCCTGCAAAGCTATTTTGTTTTATTTTTGTGTAGATTAAAGCCCCAGCCACACACTGGCTCTGTTCCAGATGCACAGAATTTCGCTTTCGCGAGATAGAGTGAAGTCATTTGGCAGAGACAGGGCTGGTGTACCAGAGGTGGGGACCGATGGGGAGAAGGAAACGGTAAAGGTGGTTTGCTTTTCTAAACTCTGCTACCATTTTGCGATGTGAATTTGAGCAGGTCATCTAATCCCATGCTTTCTTAGTACCCTTACACATAAGAGGTATGTAATTCTGCAACAAATCCACCACGTCCAATTTTTTCCATAGGGTTCATGTCTTCTACTAGTTGTTTTTCAGCTCCTTATGGGTCAGCGTTTCAGCCCAGCCCTTCTCACCAGTTTTGCCACATCTGAGGAAGGCTGTAGAAAGTAGGTAGGAGTATGTAGCAGGTAGGAGTATGTAGCAGAGGAAAGTGAAAGCTCCTCTTTTCTGTGATAGCCAGATGATAATAACCTGCCTCTTCCTACTCATCTTGGACTGTCTCGTTGAGTATTTGGATGGCCGTCTTTGTAGCGGAAGCCGAATATAAGGCCAAGTAGGACTTCACAGCAGCATGGTTTGCATCAGCAGAGGTAACCTGGGCCATCCTGCCCTACGCACAAGGCCCTGCCTCAAGCTGGAGCACTGCCTTTTCTGTCACATAACTAAACCGCTCTGGTGCCATCCAGCAGACAATAGTGGCGGCTGGTGGAGGCTGCTTTATAACATCACTCACCTCTCTTATGTGAATGCTGAGGAGTAGTTAGCATTTGCGATCTTTGGAAAGCAGCTATAAAGAGCAAAATTGTGCCACAGTAGTAGGAAAAAAAAAAACAACTAAAAAAAGTGGGGTATCTCCAAAGATACTGCTTCTCATTTGTCTTTTGCACCTGAGAAACAGTGATGAGTAATTTCCCTTTTACAATCTCTATCATAGCCAACTCAGAGGTGTCTATCTGGGTGAAGANAAAGATACTGCTTCTCGTTTGTCTTTTGCACCTGAGAAACAGTGATGAGTAATTTCCCTTTTACAATCTCTATCATAGCCAACTCAGAGGTGTCTATCTGGGTGAAGACAGGAGTTTCTCATGTCTCGCTGAGGTGTTTTATGGCTTTCATTTTGGCAGCACTTACAGAACTTCCTTGAGAAGTACTTTCACATCTAAAGACCCCACAGTTGTAGTCAGAGATGCTGTCCTTTACCTTAAGCAAAATTAAATGTTGCAGTGAAAATAGACAATATAAGCACATTGGCATCTTTCCCAGTAAAGGGAATATGAAGTAGTTTTTATTGTTACTGCCAAGACAGCTGTGTTTTAGATTGAAATAGTCATAGCACTCTTTTGCTATTTCTAGAAATAATGCAGCTTGCCTACCAATAACAAATGTCTAGTATTTTTCTCTGGTACCAAAACACCCTGCACATTTGTTGCTGTTCTGCAACACTATATCTTCACAGAAATGCCTAATGCGGCAAATAAATGGTTTTAGACATACAAATGGCAGGAGAATTGTAACTGTCACTGCTTCACAGTTTGTGTCTGTTGTACATATGTAGGGTTTCATATAATTCCTCTCTGTTTGCTTTATGTTTTGATATGGCAGGCATATTCTAAAAGTTTCTTTTTCTAAAATGCCATCTTTGGATTGCAAAGTTTCAGAATTATTCCATGTATTAAAGCTGGACAAAGCCTCTGGAGCTGCAGTGACCTTTCTAAAGGTGTTTCCTCTGTCTGCGTGGTACAGTCAAGGCACAGTTTCTATGGGAGGCATCACTTCAGGACTTCTGCCTCTTTTGTATGGGAAATCACCAGTGTTTACCCGAAGTTCCTGTATTTTATTCCTTTGCTTGTGGCCTGTTTTAAATGTGAAGTGGTGGGGATGTCTGATTTAACAAAAGCCTTTGGATTTGTATTTCTGTATGTGGGACCATTATTGAGCCTTCTGCTGACATTATCTTTCACATGTGCTTGTGCAATAAGCATAGAATTCCCTTCCTTTCACAGAAGCAGTCATAGTGATAATAATGAGGAAAAATACGGCTGACTTACGCTACTGCTGTTGCTTTCTTCCAAATAACCAGTATTTACTGGCGACCATTTGCAGCTGGCATTGTTGAATGGTTCCAGGCAGAGAACCAGGGCCAGCTTGCACCTGAGGTGGGCTTATGCCAGGTGGTGGATGTGTGACTGTTCTGGACGTTGCCCCATGCTCTTTGAGGAAAAAGGATGGTGCACGTGTCCAAAAAGCTTTTTGCACAAAGAAAGGAGTATACATAGCAGTAGTATGGGATACAGAGAATGTGAGTTCCCGGGGAAACCTGGAGAAATCAGCTGGAGTGAAGTAAAGACACTTCCCACATTAACTCAGGCTGAACTGGGACCTTTAAATTGTCTCTTGTGGCTGTATTAGGAACCATAGGAAAAAGGCTTGTCTTTCCTTCCGATACACAATAGGTGTGTGAAAATGAACTTTGTTTCCTCTCCACCCCCCATCCAAGCTCAGTGCTGCAGTGCGGTGGAAGAGAGGATTTTAAATGCTTGGTCATGTGTGACTAGACGGATTTGAGTTGCAAGAGGGGCATTTAGTTGCTATATATGAAGGACAAAAATGTTCCCTAAACTTTGTTCCGAGTGTCTCCAGAGCCAGAGGTACTGACATGGCATGAAAGTGTGGGAGGAGAAGTGAATTACCACCATTTTCATCCTGTTCAAAGAAGAAGTCTTTTAAAGGTGATGCAGGCTGCCTGCTCTGCGGCTGAAAAGCCTCCTGCAGACCGCAAAGATTCAGATCTGCACTGAAACCTTCAAGTAGTCATTCCCCCGACATTTAAATGTTCAAGGAATTTTTGCATGTGTCCTTGTCCACTGACGAGAAATAGGGAGACAAAAATAAGCGAGCACTGAATGCCACACGTTGGAAACAAGACACTGATCAAAAGGCAGATGTTAAGAAAAATATGAGCTTGTATTAAAATTTGCAGGGACTGTGGGCTGCTGAGTACCTAAGTATATGCAGCTGTGTTAAAGTGATAACTGCTTAGGGGTGTAAGTTTGTATACGCAGTACACAGCCAGTGTAGAACAAAAGAAGGTTTCAAGTGTAAGTAGAGCAGGAGGTTGTTTCTGGGTTTGTTTCTTTTTCCTCAGTCTACTTAAAATGATATAGGAAGTGTGCAAATCTGATGAGAGACTCCAGCTGGGTTTATGTGTTAAATATGGAAGTAGCTATGCAGAAATCCAAGGTAAAGGCACTTTGGTTTGAAGTCAGCGTGTGTAATGAATTATTAAAATGCTGTCAAAACAACTTTTTTTTTTTCCCTTGAAAGCCTGGCCACTGTGCGTCTAGAGGTTGTGTTAACAGACTAAGGGAAAGTACATTTAGAGGAGTAATCTGAGACACGCGAAGAGATGGACACTGAGAATACGTGGGATCAGGACCCCAGTTGTGGCAGATGAGAATCATACTGGCATAGCAATCCTACTGGTACCGTGTGGTGTATATATAGTGTATATATACTGGTATAGCAATCATACTGGTAAGCAACTGCTCTGAAGTCCTTTGGATGAGGAACGCTGTAATGGAGAGCCCTTCTAGGGGCCAGCCCAGCAGGCACTGAAGGGCTCCTGATGACTGTGAACAGAGGAACCCTCTGATGTTGACACATACAGACCAAGCATCAGTACTGCCTCTCAGTTGTTCTGCCAGAGGTTTTTCTAAGCCACAGTAGACAAATACTCCAGACCACAGTGGAAGGATTGCTTTATTTTCACACATACAGAATTCAGAACATCGGCAACCTGACGTACATTAGCGTGCCTTAGTGGAAAGGTTACCAATTCCACAGACTTCATCTTGCGCGTTCCTGCTGTCTGCAGTGTCTGGAGGTCCGGCTGTGCTGCAGGAAACAGCTGGACATAATGGCTTCTGGTTTTCACTGCGTACCTGGTCAGTAATTCAGATGCATTGGTTATGCGTTCAAAGACAAGGACAGGTATTGACCTGTGTTGAAATACCACAGCCACACAAAGGCACCATCCCAACACTCCTTTTCCGGTTGTGATCCTAAAATATCTAAAAGCCGATAGAAGGCACAAGCATCCAAAATTCAGAATACGTGTTTGTACACAGAGCTTTGCTGCTAAAGGGCTTTTCCCCTTTGTTTAGCAGAACTGCAGGCTAGACAAGCAGGAGGAGCGCATCCCTTAACGCAGTCCTGCCAGTGGCCTCAGCTTTTGAGGGGACAACCAGATTTGAGAGCGGTGCAATTTCTATCTCCCAGTCCTTATTTTTCTCTGCGTTGCCCACGGAGGTGCTTAATTGTGCTGTAAAAGATTATTATGGCAAAGATCAGTCTAACCATTTTTTCGACTTTTCTTATACGCACGCAGATAATAACAACTTTAAGCCACTCCTAGCCTGTTGTGTAATTGAGACCCCGAGCTCTTTATCAGCGATTCTTTGCTGTTTTGTGGTGTCTTACTGCGCAGGTCTTCAGCAGCTGCAGAGCAACTGAGATGCAGTAGTATGCTCTAGATGGCAGTGTATTTTTAAACTATATTAGTTGAGCTGTGCAGAGTATAAGCTTGGTAATTTCAATTGTTTTTTTTAATGCTCTTTGCATGCCACTTGCTTTCAAAGTAGAAATTAAAAAACTTCTTAGATTTTTCAATATACATGCAAATACTAAGAATTCACAGAAAGCAGCAAACAGTATTGTTTTCCCCTGCATTTTTAACAGGAAAATGTGGATTTTTTTTTTCTTGTAACTAGCAGCGACACATGATACTTTATTAATATTTTCCTGTCGCAGTGCCTTGGTGGAACTGTAATCTGAGTGTTTCGTGCTCCTCTTCTTCCAGAGCGAAGGTCTGCNGAAAACAGTGTTGTTTTCCCCTGCATTTTTAACAGGAAAACGTGGATTTTTTTTTTTCTTGTAACTAGCAGCGACACATGATACTTTATTAATATTTTCCTGTCGCAGTGCCTTGATGGAACTGTAATCTGAGTGTTTCGTGCTCCTCTTCTTCCAGAGCGAAGGTCTGCTGATCAGACCACATCTCCCAGGCTCTCCTTGCATCAATGAATGTCTACGGGATGTGGTAGGCAGAGGGACTGCCTAGTCAGTAGAAAAGAATGGGGCTGTGAAGAACCTATTTGCTGATTGAATTAGTCGGTTTTGAGGCATTTGGTTGTTTTCATTCAGAAGTTAATATTCCCTGTGAAAAGGAGATGGAAAAAAAAAAGCATTGCTAACAGAAAGGGGTTAAAATAAAATTTTAAATAAGCCTTACAACGACAAAGAAAAAAAGTAGTCAGGGCCGGAAGGATAACATAGTTGATGAGTTAAATACAGTTGTATTAATGACACACGCTTCATGTACAGGAAGTCTGTGCTATTCCCAATTTTACTCATCAAGTATCTGCCAGTCAGCGTTGTTGATCACTTCTATGCCTCATGTAGTACGTCTTGACTGAATACACTATCCACAGGTCTGCTGCAGCCCACTAAATGCAAATTTCTTCTCCACAGCAATCCAGCACAGTTTCGGTGACACACATGCTGTCGTTTATTTGCACTCATCAGGCTTTCAATATGACATGAAATCATTGTAACATAATGCATTATTAAATATATCTTCCAACTGAAAAATATAAATTTGACAGACTGTCAGCAAACATTTTCATACTTTAGAAAAGGTCTGTGAAAAAAAAAAAAACCAAAACCCTGGAGTACATACACCTATTAGTGTAAGTAAAATCCGCCAACTATTCAGAGCAAGAAATTGCGTGAAATGAGCTTGCCCTTTGCCTTGTTCTCTGGCTTGATTATAAACAGAATTTGAATTTTGCTTCTGCATGTCATTTAGACAATGATTTGTCTGAGCATAGTTCAGTCTATGGATTATTCACAAAGCATTTACTTGGGCTTTTTGTTGGTTTTGGTGCTGCTTGGTCACCTCAATATAATGTGTTCTTTGCGCTTTCATGGATGACTGAGTATGTTTGTAGACGGGAAAAGGCGAAGAATGAAAGTTTCTCCGAGACTGTATGAGCACTGTTAGTGTGATCATGAGGATCAGTTGTGAATTTGAGAGCTTACCGGGAATTCTCAGGCAATCTTTTTTCCCATGGTTGCATCCCTTTACCCCCCATAAACGGAAACCAAGAACTTTTGTGGAGCCAGGAGCTCATGAATCCTTTATTAGGGACCTCTGGGGCAGGTGCTCTCCGCTAGACAGAGGCAAGCCTGAACATCTTACTGATTGTAGCCAGCCAGGGCTTTGTAAACACCAGGGTCCTGAGAGCTCTTTTGCAAGGTGGAGATGTTTGGATTAAGGGCAGTGTTGGATCTGCCACTTCCCAGGATGTCCTTGGCCTACCTCTGGTGCCTAGGAGAAGTCTACAGAGATTTCCATGCCTAGGGCAGTCAGCTGCCTCTATCATATTTTGTTTGTTTAATGAAATGAAGTTGCCTTGGTCCCTAGTAGATTTGGCCTATTTTTAATATCGGAGAAGATAACTGTGTAATATCCTTTCTGTGGAAAATTGCTACCTTTTACTTAGAACTGGAATAACCTTTTCTGAAACGTCAGGCTTCCCCAGAGAGTGGAAACCCCAGACCTTAATGGAGGCTGTTTCTAAATGCATCATTATAATATTTGCTAATAACTACTATACTGATTGCTGTTATAAACCAGAGCCACAAATACTACTAATGTTGCTTTCTGATTTCCACACAATCAAATGTGAATGATTTTGAGTTATTTTTCCAGATGTAGGTGTAGCTGAAAGTGCATTTTTATCTCAGTTATTAACTTAGACATCTGTTGCAACTCTGAAATCTAGAGGACAGGTACATGCAGGTTTGTCACCTCAGATTCACCATTAACTTACAGAACAGTAATAAGAACATATTTCCCCAAGCATAAAGATACTAGATTGACTACATTGGTTCTCAATATATTTTTAGTACTTTCCTTGGAAGACATTTTCCATCGTGTTTCACTCCTACGACACAACTTTTAAGAGGACCAGCCTTGAGAAACTGAGCATAATATGGCTCAGCAAAGTAAGAAAGCTTATCCACTGAGTAATGAAGCAATATCTAAAGGTAGTAATAAGCAATATTTCGGTTACTTGTAGGTGCACTTCTTGGTTAAAAAAGGCATGGATGTTTTGATAAAAATTCAGTTACATTTCTGCACTGCGTGGAACTTTAGAAAGCTGCACATGCTTATTGCTGGGGATATTTCGTCCTTCTTCCAGAAAAGTCAAAAAGGGAGGAAATCCTGTTTGTTTAAAAATGACCCAAGGAGGAAGCTTTTCTTGTTGTTCTGTTTTTATGCGAGTGTGCAGCGTTGATTCTATTAAAGAGGTATTTTTCATTAAAATAATACATAAATATTTTATTTAATGAATTTGTGGCCTTGAGGCTTCACTTCAGTACACATGAACCATTTTCTGTTTTTTTACCAAAACTCTTGATGAGCTGAATGAAATTCACATCCCCTAAGGAGATTCCTTTGCACAAGTTTAAAAACAGAAATGTCAAATGTTCTCTTCAGGTGCACGTTTCTAGCTGTGATGGAGTACCTTGGGTCAGGATTTGGCCCTGGATATTCCTTTAGGCAGGAATACAAAAGAAACCTCTGTCGTACCTTGCCTTACTTCTGGTTACTAAAAATGGAGCTGTCAGCTTCCAGTTGCTAATCCATTTATTTTATTTTAAGGCTAGGGTTACTGTTGACAAGTGACAGAGCACCCTGGTACAAACAAGAGGAATGAGAGGTTAGCATATTTAAAAAGAAGGAGGCAAAATTTTCTTAGTGCTTTTGGCTTCAATATGAATTGTTTTGGAGAGGGCAAAAAACCCCTTGATTTTGCAAAATGGCTACAGTGTAGACTACGTTTGCATTGCCCTCGCTGCACAAGGAGCATTTGTTTAGCTCATACAGTCTTCTATAATTACCTTTCTGGACGTAAAATGCCCTGGAGGTGGAAGAGGAAAGATCTCTCCTTTTCCTAACCTATAGCTCACTCTGAAATCAAATCATTCCTCACTGTGAAGAGTAGCCTCTTGGCTATACAAAAACCTTTTACCCAGCATCTTTCTCTGAAGATAACTTAATTGGGAAAGATTCATAACTTCTGATACAATCTTCTTGTCTTCAAGTTCAAACCAATAGCCCAAGCGAATCATTTGCGATGAAGTTCCAAAATTAATCCTAAAGAACATGAGAAAAAGGAGTTCTTAGGTTGAAATGAATCGAACTGAATCCATTCCTTTCTTTAAAAGTAAAGAAAAACTTTAAATTTTTTATGTTAACTCTTATGCACCTCTTGCTGCTGATAGAGGGGGAGGTTTGGGTGCCTGGATTGCCCTGTCGGCTTTGCTCAGATGTTCAACTTTATTTTTTATCTCAGTTTACTGCGTATATTGGTGACAGAGGGAATAATTCCACTTAGTGGAGGCTGGAGGTAGGCATGATTTCTGAAGAATGCAGCGTGTAGTGCGTTACAGTTGTCAGAGGCGTTTTTCTGAAGGTGAGGAGTGGCAGGGAATTTGGGGTACTGCAGCTGATCGTTGTGTTACGGATTCCCAGGTAAGACTGGTCAGGATAGTAGCAGTAATTTAATTTTGAGTTCTGTGGCTGCAGCATGAGGGAGAGAAATGCATGGTGAAACTTTCTCTCAGATGATTTTTCCATGGGAAGAGAGACGGGGGAGCAAGTCGTTTTTTCAGGTTTGTGTGAAGTTTTCACAGGATTCTGACCCCGAGGTTTGGCTCTCTATCAGTAGTAAATGCATGACATCTGCATTCATTTGGCTCTGTTAGGGGTGGAGAGGCTGCAGAGTTCTTGTCTGTGGGAGACTTGTGATCTGTGTTTAGGATATTAAATCATTCCCCATTGTGGAGAGTCACTGGGTACAGATGTTGTATAACAGGGGTATTGATACTGGTCAGGCATCTCACACCAGGCAAAACACACACTGCTTTTAAAACTAGCTTATTTCAGGAGCTCATTTTTGTTAATATTATGCTTTTCTTTATTATTTTATATTATTTTCAAAGTGAAACACATTTTTAGGAAAAAAATCTACTTTTAGCAACTATTGTAACTATTGTAATGAAACCAGACATTATTTGCCACAACCAACCGTATCGGGGGCTACTGAAAGGCGTGCCAGCTATGTTAGGAAACAAAGGCCAATATAAAGGTTATTCCATAGTTACCTATCACTTCATCATTCACAGTTGAAGGCAGACACTAGGTTTGATACCCACCCTCATAAATCACTGGCCTGGTCTTCTGTGTTGCTACATTCCACACAACAATAGAGGATATTTAGTTATTGCACCGTAACTTAGCATAGAGACCAGGTTTAATTGAGTCATTAGTTACATTAAATTTTTGCCACTCTAGAATGTCTTACAATGCAGCATGAAGTCCATTCTTATATTGAAGATCATTTCTCTAAGCAATGAGTAAGAGGTACAGCTCTTACATCAGAATGGTTCCTCTTCTGTTGGCTTTACTGCTGTTAGTTACAGGAGTGTGCTGAAAATGAGATTGCACTGAGAACAAGAGAGGGCACAACGAACACTTGGTATTTAAGCTTTTGACAAGTCCCTCTGAAATTTTCAAGTTTTTCTTCCGTGGATGGGGGAAGCAGAGCTAAGCAGAGCTTTAGCAGAATCAAAGCAGTGTTTTCCCAAGGCTTCAGCCATTTTTTACTAAACCGTGTTTACTATTGTCATCTTAAATGTGTCTTATATCATCCTGTTATCCATTCAAGAGTACAGTTCTTCAGCACTATGAATTAATTATTACTCTAAGTTTGTTCATTCCTATTGTTACAGGAAGTTTTACCAAACTTTTATTGGGAGGTATTATCAAATTGTTTTGCTGTTATTACAGCAAAGCTTAGTGTTGCACCTAAACTAAAAGAATTCAAGCAAGCAGCTGTAGTATTCTTGACAAAAATATTAATAGATAAAAAAAATGTACTTTTATTTTCTTCTGAACAACAAATTCTTCATGGCTTTTCTGAGAAATCAGAACATATTTGCAATCCAGAGGTTTATTTTGTTCCATCAAATAAACCTTCCAAACACAAGTTTTGCCTGCCTGTTTTTCTACAAAGTTGAATCCTACCGTTCCCCTGCGGACATCAGAAAAATGAGATGAGAATACTCAAGGTCCTGTCATCTTCAGAAAATCCAACTTAAACAACAGGGAAAATCTGTGCTTTCAAAGCTCATAGAGTTCTGCTTTGCTCATTGACCTGCTATGTTATTTCAGATACTGTTTCTCTTTGCATCTCCAGTATCACTGTGGTTTTGCAGGGTTAGTGCAGGTTTGTGTGGATCCCCACCTGTTCTGGGTGGCTGTAGTATTCTGATCCCCAAAAGCATCTTTGAGATGCATTGGGTTGTTGAGCAGAAGCTGGGTACATGTTTGCCTGTTCCATGTATGGGACCTCCACATGCTAACAAAACTTTAGAACAACAAATTGAGGAACTGCGAAAGGTCAAAGAGAACTTACAATTGGTGTGAGATTAAAGTTGACAGTTTTTCTAGGTGATGATAATTTTGCTATATAAAGCAGTTTCTCCTGTCGCTCTGTGTGCATACGTATCGGGAATGACCAAGAAATAGTTGAATATCTGTACTTATTGCATATGGTCTATAAAGCTGTTTAAGATCTCTGTGCTTGCTGTGTAGTATACAAACACCTACGTCATATGTAACAATTATTTTTCTTTTTTCTTTTTTTTTTTTTTTTTAAATAAAAGGTCTGAGCACTTCCGATCTCCCAGCAAGCAGTTCTCCTCTTCCTCCTGGTTACTCTGCTTGGAACTTGACCTGGGTCATGAGAGATACATCCCCTTTCTTCTCCCATAGAGGACGACATAGTGAGTAGCACTTATCTGTTATCCTCAAGAGATTGCAACTAACTGCCCAAGGATGTTGCTATAATACTGGAGCAAAACAGCACAAGTCAAATGATTCATGGTAAAATATCCGTTCTGATCAATGCTTATAAATATCTAAAGGGTGGATGTCAAGAGGACGGGGTCAGACTCTTCTCAGTGGTGCCCAGCGACAGGACAAGGGGCAATGGGCACAAACTGGAACACAGGCAGTTCCACCTGAACATGAGGAGGAACTTCTTTACTGTGAGGGTGACAGAGCACTGGAACAGGCTGCCCAGAGAGGTTGTGGAGTCTCCTTCTCTGGAGATATTCAAAACCCGCCTGGATGCATTCCTGTGCAACCTGCTCTAGGCTAACCTGCTTTAGCAGGGGGGTTGGACTAGATGATCTCTAGAGGTCCCTTCCAACCCCTACCATTCTATGATTCTATGATCCATACTGTTATCCCCTTAGCAGCCACCTGTAGGGTCTTTCCCCACCCTGCCCATGGGCCCAGAAGCCCCATTTCAGCCCAGCCTGGTGTCAGGCTGATGTCCTGATATTGCCTTGGCCCATCACCATCTCCATAGATGTGCCTGGTGACCTTGGCTCACCCAGCCTGCCCTGCCCCCTCAAAAACAAGGTCTCAGACTGTAATATTAGGGTGTTGTGTTGGAATCTGGTGATATTATAAAGAGAACTGCTGTGTACCAAACTTTGTTTTCATGCCATCTCCTTTCCTAACTCCCATCCCTTCCAAAATCTGGGCATCTGTTTTTGTCTGTTCTCTGGTATGACCTATTTACTGACTAACCATAGCCATTCCACTGTGAAATACTGTAGTTGTAGTCAGGATTAGACTGCATAAGGCAATATCTAATATGCAATCCAGAAAGTGACTGAAGTAGAATATATCTACTGTATATCTACTGCCAGTCTCTATGAGGGGAAATAAGGTGCTGAGAGGCTAATAAGATTTACTCACCCCAAGCCTGTAATTATCTGCTTGAGGGAAAAGTTTGACCTACCTATATGAAGGAGTCCCATATTTCTTCAAATTTATGTTGCAGCCTTTTATGTGTGCAATATATATTCTTTCCAGTGGCATACAATATCTCCTCCTAGCTGTTGTATCTGCTTGAACGATGAGGACACACCAATTTCATTTTGAAAGGGACAGTAGTACAATCTTTTTTCCCTCACTTGGCTTTCTCAGAAGTTGCAAGGATGATTTTTAATTTATCCTTTATTACTTCTTTCTAAAGTCTTTCAGTTTCTCAGTAATACTATTCCAAGGGAAGGCTTTATTCTTAAAACCTAAAAGCATGGATCCCATCTGACAGCATCACATGGAGATAAATGTACTGCGTCTAAGCAGAAATGATTTATTATGATTTAAACTGGTTGCACAAGACCAAATTCTACCATATTCCAACCATCTGTTTTGCAAAGAAAGGCAGGAATTTGAGGAGGTGTTACACCAAATACAGTCCTCAGGGCAAGTGTAAACTTTTCTCCCCCAGCAGGTGTAATTCAGGACATGTACCTTGAAACTACTGGAGAATCTTGAAGAGGGGCAGGAGTAATTTATTTTCTTCTAGCTTGAAAGCTAAAAAGCTTTAACATTTCCAAAAGTTGGCAGAACCTCCTTTACATCAAAGGGGTAGCAGTAGCCCTCAAAAGTCACACATTTCAGACTGGAACACCCCCCAGCATCGCTAAGCAGACATACGTCCTGCCACTTCAGAGATGCAGCGTGCGGAGGACTGGTGTGGGTACGTGGAGTAGAGCCTGTAAGCATAAGCAAGCTGGAGAGGGCAGTTCTTAAAACTTCTCTCTGTTCCTCTGCATACCTGCAGCTTATATGCACCTGAATGTTCATTAGTAAACCTCCCAGGGATCTAGATTTCTGTCCAGAACTGCGATGAGCGTGACAGGGATGGACAGTGCCTTTCAGCAGCTGATTATTGGCTCTGGATCTAAGCAGGTCGGTGAAGGTCACGCAGGGACTCAGCAGAGCAGGGCAGGAGGCAACGTTAGAACATCCAAGCTCTCGACAAGTAACCTTGTCCCAGTACCACCCCTGCCTTCTGATTAAGTGGTTAATCCAAAATCACACAATAAATCATTAGGAGAAATAAAACCCAGCAGTCCTTTACTACTAGAGTGTTTTCCTCTTTTGTCAGAGGCTTTNGCAGGGCAGGAGGCAACGTTAGAACATCCAAGCTCTCGACAAGTAACCTTGTCCCAGTACCACCCCTGCCTTCTGATTAAGTGGTTAATCCAAAATCACACAATAAATCATTAGGAGAAATAAAACCCAGCAGTCCTTTACTACTAGAGTGTTTTCCTCTTTTGTCAGAGGCTTTCTTCACTACTCCCAGTGTGATTAAGAATACAGAGTGCTCTATAAAACTTCTATCAAAACTTTGTTTGCCTAATCATCTGATGGGCCCCACCTAATTAACTGGCTGGCATTGCTGGATTGGGGCAATATTAGTTGTCTTAATGACTTATTTCCGTGTTTTGCTGTTGGAGAAATCTCTTTGAAAGGCTGAATAAATTGAAATGTAGGATCCCTCTTCCTCTGTCAAACTAAGTTACCTGCTTCTTTGCTCAGAATTAAAAATTCTGACAGACTGCCTCTAGTAGTTATGCTAGGAACAGTGCTTGATTGTATCTTTGAAACTATATGCAGCAATCCCAAAAGGTAATCAGTGGCACAACAGGATACCTGGGAGTGATGCACTCACAAGATTTCTTTCTATCTTGTCTAGAGGTTTCTAGATTTGTCTCTATCCAAGCATTGATTAATTATCTACCATCTCAGAGATGCAAAATCCACCTGCCTTTCAGAAAATAAAGACTTAAAAAAAGACATGAAGTCAAAATTATCTGGGAATTCAGCCTGCAGAGCAGGAGGAGTCTTTAAATCTCCATATTTTTGTGTTTTCTTTCGTTCTCTTTGAAGGTACACTCAGACTATTTCGTGCGGCTAGAACAAACTTTTAATGCATTCTGCAGATGTGGACTTAACAGTAGCGTATTAATCTCCCATTTGCAGCACTGATGGAACTCTGTCCTGAGGCTTACATGATTAACTGCACCCAGCCACATATTTCATTTCTTGTCCTGGATGGTTGAATATTAATTTTCTCTTCTGTATAGGTATTGTATAAGAAATCAATTGTCCACTGCGTAAAATCCATTAAGCTTCTGTAACAGGGGTTCCAGATGATGGGTGCCCCGTAAAGCCTGGAAGCCTTCATGCAGTTAATACACCCCTCTCTGCCCTGTCCTCTACATCCCCCTGGGCTGGCCAACAACGCTGAACCTGGAGCACAATCCTGGCAGGGTGCAGTGGCAACTGTGGGAAGTGCTACCAACTGGAAAAAAATAAAATCCAATCCATCCCATCTAAATTCTGTTTTGGAAGAACACGTTTCATGACAATAACAGGCATAAGGGTAACAGGAGATGGCCTTTGCTTTTTAACTCTTTACGCTGCCATGCTATCAGTGCATCTCTTTGCCAGATCCCCGCAGTAGCAGCTGAACTCCTTGGCTGTTCTGAACCCGCTTTGGGTAAAAATTGCAGCTGTGTCAGACTTCTGTAATATAGTTTACACATTTTTCTTGCCCCTCTGAAGTTTAGGAAATAGTGGTGTTTTGGATTCCAAAGTTAACCTGGGGCAAAACTCAGAGGGAAAGAGCAGATTTGGCTACCAAATGACTAGTGTGCTTGAAAATGTCTGGAAAAGGTGACTTCAGCAGAGGGAGGAGCACATACCTTCACGAGTGCATAATTATTCGCAGCTTTGATTTAATAGATACTAAAAGCATAATCCAAAAGATGGCCTCTATTACCAATTTATTAATAATTTCACTCAGCTCTATGTCTTCAGAAAACTAATTTGACAGGGTTGTTGGTTGGTTTCTTTTACACTTTCTAATGGAATGTTGTCTGTGACAAGCTCATGATTTCCTGAATTGGGTTTGCTAAAAAAAAAAAAAAACCCAAAAACATTGGACTAATTTTACTGTGGAATAATTTGGGGTCATTCTCACTGCGTATTTGATGCTCAGTGGCATGACAGCTGCTCAGCGAGGTGTCAGATTATTATCTTTTTTCTCTGGTAGCTCATGTGCAACTTGCTGAATTCAAGTACTCATGTGCATGCATTCAAAATACCATTTCATTCATGTGAGTTGGATACCAGATAGATACTGCTGACATGAAACTCAGTGAGTCTGAACGTCAAACAAAAGGGAAGACTGAGAGAAAAAGTACCAGCCAGATGAATTTGTGCTACAGTTAGGTTCCATGACTACTTTTTTTATAAATCTAACAACAAATTAGACTAATACTGACGTTTTAAGAATGATAAAGCTATCACGATACTTGGCTCAGCTCGGCATAGTGAGATGCATGTATATGAACTAATTGTTACAACAAGTTCCTGTTTGGAAGGTGAGATAAAGTCAGGAGAGGAATGAGAATGACACTTTGTCCCAGAGGAAAGATGAATCAATACTTTCTTAGTAAAGATATTGCAAAGGTGGTGTACTACCTTAACCAAACACATCCTTTTTGCAATCTTGGAAGTACTCTAACATACTTCTGGAAATAGTGTTATGAACACAATAGGGCAAGACTGCAATTAACAGCAGTTATTCACACCAGATTAATAGAATTGCTCTATATAAAACAGCAGATGCTGTGACCCCATATACATATGCAAGAATTCTTGTTTAACAATTAGATGGTGTTTTTACCATGTGCAATGGTGCTGAAATCCAGGGGGAGGAAAATCACAGGAAAAGCAGCATCTGCCTAGCTAAACTGAAGGCTGTGCCAAGCAAGAAAGAAGAAAAAAATCTTATTAGGGAGAAATTTTTACTTTCGTTCAAGTTATTCTTTTCCTTATATCCTTTTTCATCTGCAGATAATATGCCAATCACAGTTCAAAATCTTTTCAATAATGAAATAACATACAGTAAGATAACAAACGTCTTTTCTCCCTGTCTCTCCGGTATTCATTTTCTCTAGAGCCCTCTCAAACTTCATGCAAGAAGTCCCTTGTATAAATTGTCAAAATATGACAGTTCATCCAGCCACTGTTTTGTGCCAACTGGAGCATGTTTTCTAACAATCGCTGTTAGTCGGTACTTCAGTCTTTTGACCAGAACTGGCATTAGAAATGCACTTTCATTTATCGTTTTTGCTGCATGCATGGGAGACTTGGTGGACAAATATTTCTTCTGTGGAGGATGAGCTCTGTCATTTCTTAGAGCAGGAGACTGAAAGTGAGAGCTATTGCCAGTTGTTCTCCCCACACCCCCTCCTCACACCTCTTTCTGTAGCTGTCTTGAAAGACTGTGCTTATAATTGATTGATAAAGGAGTCCTGGCCCTCTTCTTTGTAGCCTGATTTCCACTGAACAAAGCAGCTGCCAAAGATTTTGGTGATTCAGTCCCTGGTGCACACTGAGGAGCTGGGTGCATATAAAGTATACGCTGTCATTTTAAAGATTCTCTTAACAAATAAATGAATGGTTGCATTATTGCAGTTTTCTCTAAGCAGTTGCCCATCCAGGTGTGGCTCACTCCCCAGAGGATTAACGTAAATGCTCCTGACATGAGGAGAGCGCTGGGCTCCCCAGGCAGGCAGGCAGCCAGCCCTGTGCTTGGCACCACGAGGCCCCAGCACTTTTCCCAGGGATGATTCCCTCTTCCTACGGAGCAGGTGAAATTATGCTTCCTGTGGGATACTGCTCCTCTACTAGTGTATTTCTTCAGAATGCAATTTCATTTTAATAGCCCCCCCGAGGGAAAACCTTGGGAGGTTTTCCTTTCAAGGCGGGCAGCAAAGGGGTGAGCAGTGCTGGCACAGCCTGCTCTGACCGTGCTCTGAGGGTAATGTGCTCCCGTGATACCCCGCCGAAAACGAGCCATGGACGCTGGGGAGAAGCCAGCCATGTTGAAATCTTCTTTGCACACAGGGATCTTTGACGAGCCCTCAGAAGCACGCACCTGTGAGGGCCAGCCCGGAGCCTGCGGGCTCCATCCTGCAGCAGCGCGGGCCTGGCCTCCTGCTGCACTGCCAGAGGCTGGGCTGTGGCCCCAGTCCCTCTGGGTGAGCAGGAGGTGGAGGGATGGGGAAGCCTCTGCAGAGTGAGGAGGTAGGAAGGAGCCCTGGGCAGCAGCAGAGAAAGGACAGGGCGCTGCCTTGAAGGACATGAGGGGTTCTGAGGCAAACGGGGTGAGACTCTGGGGGTCTGCTTTCACTGAGCTGTACCGGGGCATGTCCTGTCCTCCCCCCTACTCTAGTTGGCCAAAAAGACACGTTCATATCCCCCTTGTGAGGGCCTGGCTGCCTCACCCCGCTCTGGCATTTGGCCGGGGCACTGTGCCCGGCCTGGCTCATGGGGTCACAAAATGGCTGCTAGCATGGCACGAGGCTGAGGCGGGCTGGGTGTCGTGCAGGGGAGAAAGTGGGGGGAGGCTCACCACAACTGAACATCAGCGCTGTGAGGGAAGGGAGCTGTTCTTATTAGTAAACTCCAGGTTGGGGGAGTGTATGTGAAGACCTCCTGGGGCAGAGGAATGACGCAGAGTGATAAGCTAACTTGTGCTAAGTAGCTTTAAATTAAAAGGAGGTCCCTGATGAACACAGGGCAGAGAGAGGGGTTGGTGTGCTCCCTAGCTGCTCAGCTGCTCTCCTCAAGCTTCCCTTTCAGGTGACTGAGGTACATCAGGTGGGATGGACCCAAAAGTCGCGCTGTACAAAGCAATGCCGCGGGGCTCCTCCACTGCCTCCCCAGTTCCCCACCTCCCCAGCAAGCCGTGCTGCCGCTCTCACATTTGTCAGGTCCTGGAGCGGCAGCCCAAAGACCAGGCAGTTACTGTCAGTGCAGGCATTTGCTAGGGGTAGTATGGCCTGGGATGCCCAGCAGGAATACACGTTTCTTACTGTCCCTTAAAATGTGCCAGTTGGCCCTTTCTCAGTGATGACCAATGGAAGGAAGTAGGTGAAAATATCTCTTCAGGCTTTCTTTCTCAGCAGGAAAAAGGCAGTTAAACCCTGCAGTTGTTTTTTCTCTTTAATTTGCAAGACCGCTGACACCTTTTCCCTTTCCCCTTGTGTTTTTTTCTGTGCCCTTCCATCCTGTGGTAGATTCGCTCATTTTAAATTGCTGCCGTACCTCCAGCCACACAGTGGAAAGGTGGCACTGGGGATCTATTTGCAAAGAGTTTCACCCATTTTTTTGTGCCAGCGGGGCAGTGTTCGCTTCCAAGGTGTGTGTTCTTCCACAAGGTCCTCCTGGGTGTTCAGCAGGCAGCTGAGCTGACAGTCAGAGATTACAGTCTAGTATTTGTGCTCCATTTTTAGGGAGAAATACTTAGTGCTGTAGGCTTCTTTCATCACCCCACGCGTGTACCCCCATATTGATGGACAGAAGTTCAGAAGGGTCCAATGAGGCAATTGAAACCCTTAGATTGCATGCCATATGCCCTTTTCTACCCAGAGGGAGTGGGAAAGGCTTTAGGAANCATATTTGTGCTCCATTTTTAGGGAGAAATACTTACTGCTGTAGGCTTCTTTCATCACCCCACACGTGTACCCCCATATTGATGGACAGAAGTTCAGAAGGGTCCAATGAGGCAATTGAAACCCTTAGATTGCATGCCATATGCCCTTTTCTACCCAGAGGGAGTGGGAAAGGCTTTAGGAACTGCCTCTGTCCGTAGGATTAATAACTGGAAAATCAATTTGTCATTTCCCTGTCATAAATTAAAAGCTTATAGGCCTTATAACATGAGTATAATAGAGGTTAGTGGGTATTGATGGAGGTCTCAAAGCTCACTCAGCAGAGCACGTCTCTACTATACCATTTAAATTATGTCTCTTCCACAAGGAATACGTGTCAGTATTTGTATAAAAAAAGACATCCTGCGTGAGAATATTTTATCTGTTTCTGCACTGCTGCTGCGATTGTTGCCGCTGGAGGTGGTGTGTTCTTGAGGGAGGTTGTGGTCCTATTTTGATCAGTGTAAATGACCTCTATATTGTGCATGTGTGTCTGTAGATGTAGCACAAATTAGTCATGTTTAAGCTGGTGAGATGCCAGTTAGGATGTACACCTCTAAGCTGGTCCTTCTGAGAACAAAGAACCTCTGCCCTTGTCTGTTGTAGTGAGGTGAGAAAGCAACCACATGTTTTCAAAGGGGTGACCAGCTGAGAGTAATGGAGGAGGAGTGATTTGTAAGAGTCAGAAGACCAGGAGTGAAAAGGACCCTTTTAAGTCAGACACATGTAGAACTAGAAATGAGCAGTCTGAGATGAAATTACTTGCTGGTAAAATTTTTGTGGTTTAAAGGAGACATGGTTTAAAACAAATAAACTTAAGTCTGTTGTTCAGCAGCTGAAGAAAGGATAATCAGAATAATTTCTTAAAAAGAATAGACTTCTTATATCTCTCTTTAAATTAGATTATTTTTGTTCTAAATAAGGCATGTTTCTGTGTTGTGTGGTTGCACAATGATCTAAGATGATCCAAAGAGAGAATGATCCATAATCTGAGCTGCAGCAGTGTAAAAGGGTATTTCCTGCAGATTACTGTGTTTTGGCATATTATTTATAGTACTATTTTAAGTCATTTTTTTAATTAGAAACCTGTAATTAGTTTAATTGAAACACATGTAGTTGCCAGATATTTTAGTCGTTTGTGCACAAATTATTGCTGTTAGGTATGCTGATTAAAAATAAATAAATTGAAGCACTTGCAAGACTCTAATCATCAGACATACACAGATTCCACTGTCGTTTCAGTCAGTAGCTTAATTTACTTTTCAGTCTGTGATTGGTATCCTATATCTTCTTTCTTACCAGAAACTGAAATGATTGATGTCTACAGCCTTTCTTAAACAGGTGTTTACCTTGATTTGATTATAAGAAACACTTTTGTTTCTTTTTTAAAGGTGTAATGATGATGAAATAGACTTCTAATAAATTAGCTGTTCTGTCTCTCTAGTGTCCACTGATTGCAGATGCAAAAAATTGTTGGACAATGGATTGGGTTTTTTGCAATGTATTTAAGAAGAGACTTTGCAGTTTGCTGGAACTTAAATTCCCATAGAGTCTTTAGGATCTATAATGTCAATATAGCTGTGGCATAAATGCATATATTAGATATAAATCTTTGTGACATCTCTTTAAAAAAACCCGCCAAAAATCACAACCCCCCCACTTTACTGTCTAGGCACACTATTCAAGTCCTGCAGCTCTGTATCTAGTCAATTTATATTGGTAGTAGGTTTAAAAAAAAAATCACTGAAAGTTATGTTAGATTTAATTGCCTTTCATGCAGTGTTTGCTGTTTTTCAGAAAGGGGCAGAATGGCTTTTATTCAGCTTCCAAAGACACATGGCTACTTCTTTATGTGCTTAGCTGGACAAGAAAAAAATAAAAGTTGTTGCATTTAAACATGTTAAGACGAAAGTAAAAAAAGGCAGGAGAAAGACCTTTTTTAATGCAGAGGCATAAAAATGGCAGGTGATTTGTGGCAGCAGTTCAAATATTGTGAAAGTTCTGTATGCGCAAATGTGTTTTGTATGGTCTTGTAGCAGCTACCACACCAAGAGCAGCTTATCAGTAAAAAAAAAGTACATATAATGCTTTTTTTCTAAAGTATATTACATTGTCAATAGTGAAGGACATTGTGAAAGCAGGAAAACCTGAGGGTAGGAAGTTAATGTTAGGCTGGGAAGACTGGATGCTGTTTGCATAGACTTCGCTGTGTTGCATCAGATAGCATTTCTTTGTCATAGTTTCTTTGTACTGAATAGGATAGTAGCACTGAAATTTTTCTCTGATACTAGATTAATTTAAATAAGAGCCTATGAAGAGTGCAGATATTCTGGTGATGTGGGTGGACTATCAAGTTCTGTAAAAGATGCAAGTATGTTTTCATTAAATTGCAGATGCTCTCAGATACATGAGCCAAGTAGTCTCCTTCTCTTTCAAGGAATAACCTGTTGTAAAGGCCATTCAGCGTGACCACAACAGACATGTTAGATCATGTCCACTTCTCTGTAGGCTATTCATCGCAAGAGAAGGAAATAGTGTTGCTACTTGCCTTTTTTCCTTTACTTTCCCAGCTTTGAGGCAGAGGCTTTAGTTGTCTGGAGGGATCATAACATTAAATGTGATGACTGTTATTTAATCACATACCCCAATTAACTTGTCCCACTTGCAGGTCAGAGGCCTGCTGTGTTATGGGCTCCACAACCAATTGATAGCTCTCTTTTTGAGGAAAATGTTCTGGAAAGTGAGACTGAACAGGGGAGCTGAGCTGGCTATCGAGTGCTTATAGGCACTGTAATCAGAGTGTCAGGGTGCGAGGACTGGAGGAGGAAACGAGAGTGCCCTGTGGATGTCCATGAAGGGCTTCTCTGCTTGGGGGCAAGAGGGTAAGAGAACACAAAGGCTTCTCTTCCCAGCAGCTCGATGGGAGAGGAGGGGAAGCAAGCAGTGACTGCTGGAAAGATCATGCAAGTGCGAGAGACTGATGGGTGAGAGAAGCCCACGAAGAATGAAATAGTTGATTGGAAATGATTGGTCTTGCCATGTGTTGTCCTTGGCCTGAGCTTTCCCTTGTGTCATCCTGTGGGTTCCATCAAAAAAAGCCCTTGCATGAGCTGTGTTTCTCCCCCTCCCCCTTTTTTTTGACAGTGCCTTGAAGCACATACTACTCAAGGTGTTCCCTGTAACTAAACTGTGCAGTAACGATTCCATATCTTTTTTAACATGTAGTTGAGTGTTTAGTTGCTCTTTTGTCCATTGGGGCTTTGATACAAAGTTTAACAGACTCTTAACACTTTATAGGATTAAAACAATGTTGAATTTGTTTTACTTTTTTAAAGAACATGTAAAGGACTAGAGGTAAGTGGTCTGAGGTTTGAGTACGATATTGCAGTAGTATAGCATGAATATATCCACTGTTCCTTGCTGCCTAAACTGAAGTGTGCTTCGTGTATCATGAAATTTATATCGATAACATAGAGGCCTGAAGAGGGTAGCGACTTGTGCATTCAAATTTAAGGAAATATGTAGAATCCTTGTTGCTGCTGCTTGTGGTGCATATGGATTCCTTACATTATATGGTTTCCGTGGTGTTGTGAAGCATTCAAAATGCTGAGTGAATGATAAAGGATGTGATTAAGAAAATTAAATATGAACTGGAAAAATAGACTCTGCTCCTTCCAGCTTGCTGTTAAAAAGGCAAATTAGCTGGGAAAAGCACAGTGAAAGGGCAACAGTATTAACCTTCAGATTAGGAAATGTTATATCACCAGGAGAATAGGCTGAACTACATAAATCCATGCACACTAAGAAGAAATTAGATGTTTAGTAGAGAATGTAATTGAAGTTTAAAAAAAAATTAGTTAATTTGACTAATGTCAATTCAGATTATTTGTTCCACTCGCATAGCTATGGCAGGACAGTTGACAGTGTAGAAAACTCCAAAGAAGGGATGGATTTTTTTGTTGGGTTTTTTCATATAGATCTAGGCTTTTCAGAAACATGGACTTAATTCAGAAACAGTTTCTTTCCATTACTGAATATTGTGTTGAGCGCTGACTGTGGTTACAAAAGCAAATGTATACAGGGCATTCCAGAAAATTCAGCAATCTTGATGATTAAAATCCACGCAGGTTATCATTGCATGTTGTGTTGGGCAACTTGAATTATGATGTAATAGTAAATTGGACACTGGGAAGTGATTCATAGTTGCACCAGCAGGGTAATTGGTTTCTGAAAGAGAAACATTTCAGAAAGAAACGTCTGTGTTCAAGGCAGATGCTGGCTGTACTGCCTGGAGGCTGAAGTTCTGCGGCAGCAGCTGAAGCTTCTGCTGCCTCAGTAAAGCATTTCAAACCCAGAGGTTCAGAAAGTTGCTTCACAGGGTGCAGTCCCTATGGCTACCAGCATGTCCCATATGCCCAGGAAGTATTACTTGCTTTGCAGAGTCCTGTGCTTGCTGAGATGGAACATGACGATGAAGCATGCTAGTAGTCTTTGCACTATAATGGTCCTGGCTGAATTTGAACCAGCATCCCAGAAGAGATTGGCTTTCTGTCCCATTTTATCAATTGACTAAGCTATTTCCCTTTCAGTCTAGATGGTACCTTTCCCCACTTTAGCCTGTGCTGCCCTTTTATCTGTCCTGAAAGGGAATTACTGGCTCCTGGGCCTTCCTGTTGATTTGTTGCTACCTCCATAATGGACTTCTCTGTGCAGTCCATTTCGGACAAATTTTTGCATGTCTGTTTATGGACTTCTTCTATTTCTTTCTGCCTTGTTATGGAAAAAAGCAAGCCCTAGCTTACTAAAGTATAAAATGAGTGTGTATGCATGTGTGTTTGTATACACACCTTCCAGCACAGAGAAAGCTGGATTTAATTAACCTCGTATGTTCTATGTCTGTTTTCTTTTTCCAGTATTTGACTGCAATTTCGAATCTCCTTGTGAGCTAGAATATTCCCTTACCTCAAAAGATCAGGAAACTCCCAACAACGCCTGGCTCAGACTGAGTGCAGAGGCAATCTCACAGCTAAATGTCCCGGATGGGCCAGAGAGAGATCACTCTGAGAATACACCTAAAGGTAAGATGAATACAACCATGTAATGCCTTCAGTGTAGTCGTTAGTTTTACAAACAAAACACCTTCACTTCCAGCCCCCGAAAAATCCCTAACACCCCCCCAACCCCACCCAAACAAACATGTCCTCCTAGAATACTTAAGACAGCTATAATCCTTTTACTGCAGTAGACAATGAGTGCAAACGGTGTGACAAGCAAAGGAAGTCATTATGCACATGAAAGATCTGTTTTTGTCTAAAGGCAATCTGTATCATATATATAGGAAGCAAAATAGCAAATACAGTATTGTGTAAAATCTGAATCAGGCTGACCCATGCCGTGGGCAATATTTGGATGAGAACAGTACTGTATTGCCTATGTTTAGGGTCGTTCAGTGTTTGGAAGAGATGAATAAAATAGAGTCTGGTTTTACCTCTGCTCTAGGTCCTGTTTACTGCTTGCTTATTTGCAGACCATTTTAGACAATATCCTTGTGTCCAGGGCTTAGGTTTTCTGTTTGGTAAGAAAACAAAAGATGGATTTTTACCCCTAATATAAGAAAAAAGTTGCTGTCTCTAAAGAGAGCTAGAAAGCCTGCAAAGAAATGAGTGCAACAGACTTTTGTCATTCCTTGGAAGAAAATTTGGTTTGTTGGAATTATTTTTCCTGCTCATGATCATATCTGTGAACAGCAGCATATTTTGCTAAGATTGTAAGTTCTAAGAAGATTTTTAGATGTATGTCTGCTCTTCTAATCCTGGGAAAGCAGAAAAATTCTTAACATCCTTCCTGCTGTTAGTGACACCTGCTTGAAACCTCTCCCCGTCAGGATCAGGAGGTGTTGAGGAGAACGGAGCTACAAAAGGGAAATGGAGGAGTTAGGGCTACAAGCTTTATCCAGGCAAACAAAAAGGGAAGGACAACATATATTATCAGGGATATGGAACAGTTTCTGTACTAGGAAAAACTAAACAGACAAAGGTTCTTTATTCTGTCTGTGATGGTAGGACTTACAAGGCCTACAAAAATGCACATGGAAGAGCAATGGGAAGCAGCCGTGAAGTTAGTGCATGCCAGGTATAGTATAGGCAAGAGGAGATATTTTTCATGTAGTACCTGAATAAATCGTGGTAATAAGATGCATGAATTAATGTTACAGAGGCCAGAAGTATGCGTAAGTTTAAAGAAAGATTAGATGAATTCTTGCAGAATACATTAATCACTGGTTATTTAATTCAATAGTCTGTTTACAGTCACTGACTCAAGAAGCCGCTTGTACAGAAAGCTGCAAGTGAAAGGATCCTTTTCTTAGTAGCCAGTGTCAGAGATGGCATTTGACTTTGCGGACCTGCACTCTGACTGCTTGTAACAGTTCTTATGTTCAGGCAAATACTGAGGGAAAGTTTCAGTGCCACTTTTGTTTATATTCTTTAATTCTGTTTTGTCATCCATATCAATAGTATAGTACTTTTCCCCAGATAGCCGTTATAAATTAACTTTTAAGGCCCATTGCTTGAGCACTGATTCATCAGCAAACCGAGTCATTTTGGTGGGATCTGTGTGCTGTGTAAAGCAAATGGGCCACATTTGTGATGCATGCAAATATCTTCTAATTTTCACATCAAAGAACATACATGCGCATACTAAATTTCGTACTACAAAGATACAGTTAAGCGAAAGTTTGAGGTAAATCAGAATGTCTGCTGCTGTTCTCCTTTTTCTTAAATTCTACTGCAAGATGGCTGCTAATGAAATTTATGAATTAAAATCTGCTTGTTATGAATTGGGAAGAGTAGCTGTCACTTTCCTGGAGTGGGGAAAAAAACAGGGAAAACTAGTGAGGAAATAAATGTATTGTTCCAGGTGAAGGGCCTGGCCGAGCTGCTGTGGTGCTGCTTATTGTCGATGTGTGTTTCTTTTGGATTCTTTTCAGTAGGGTTATACCTTTGTCTGTATTCAGTTTTGTATGTCTGTCAAAGCAGAAGGGGAGACTGTTGGCTGGCCCTGTAGCCCCAAAACAAGTGTAGTATTGGTTGATGATTGCCAATGGGATAAAATTCTATTTCTAAGCCCAAATTTGGGGTTTTTTTTCTTCATCTGGAATATAGGCAATTTAGGCTGAAGCTTGTATTCTGCTGTTTTCTCCAGTTTTGAGGAGTAAGTATCCGGTGGTCACATTGATTGAGTGAATTTAGATTTGTGGAGTGCTGGAGTGGGTTGTTTGGGGTGTTTTATTTGCACTTTTTTTTTCTTTAAATTGTCAGGCGTGTTGGACATACATCAGTGGTAGTTTTCTCTTAAGTCCCTCAGTAGAGCTGTAGGTCTGCAACTCATAGATGACTAACTCTTGTGCGTGTAAAGACTCATTTGAAAATCAACACTTGGAGCTAGCATCTCTCTATTTTAAATCACTTTAATTACAGCTGCTTGGCACAGATAGTTGTGTGGTCTGTTTCAATCTGAAATAATTAAGCACAGTAATTCCAGCCCCCACTGTTTCCTGCAAATCGTACTTCCAATTATCTCAATCTCATTTCATCTCCTTTGCAGACAGTAATGCAGAGAGATAAACAGATATCATAACTAGATTTTGGGTTGGTTTAGCTCATCCTTGTCACTTGACTATCAAGTCATGTCAAGACATTGATAGAGACAAATGCCTTGGGTATGATTCATTGTGCGTCTTGTAAGTGTCTGTAAAAGATTCAGTAGGAAGTCATTGTTAGATCTGCCAAAGAGAGACATTGGGAGAACTTCCGTATTTTTTGTGTCTGTCCCCACAGCATGATACAGCTCAGTCTCAAGGAATCAGAATAAATCAGCATGGATCAAACTACCTAGAGGAAGAACTAGTTTCAGGCGTCTCAGCATTTGGTTACAGTCACATCTGAGTGCTCCACTCACTTGGCATGTTGAGCACGTGTTGCCACACAAATCATTGATCTTCTGAATAGGGATAGATGATGAGGTGGAAAGTTTGATATTGAATTATTCAAGGTGAAAGATTGGAGGCCTAGTTTGCAAGGAATTGAAAAAAGGATGCTTAACCGGATAATAGTGGCAGGTGAAATTTAGTGCAGATTATTTGGATTGAGGTAGCAGGAGAAACAATCAGAGTTTGGCATATATAAGGTCAGATTCTGAGCTCATTGTAATCAATTAAGTTGATTTTGAGGTAAGAACAGAGCTGTTAAAACATCGACTCAGTAGCAGTCACAAAGTAAATGTCATGTTGGGACTTACTGGGAAAGGAGTAGAAAATGGGAACAATATGCTATAGTATAAATGTGTGGGGCAGCTTCATCTAGGATACAGCATTCGGTTCTGGTTCCCATGCATCAAAAATCATTTAGTACCACTGGGAAAGTTATTAAAGGAATGGAAACAAGGATGATCTAAAGTATGAAATGACTTTCTTTTAGGAACACTTAAATTAACTAGGGCTACCCTGCCTGCAAGAGACATCTAAAGGAATACACGGCAGAGTTTTATAAAAATCACAGAATTTTATAAAATCTTTATAAAAGATTTATAAAGGTTTATAAACTCCCAAGACTTTATAAAGCATCAAAAGGATGAATACAGAAGGAATATTCATTATTTCTTCTAATACAGAATTGAACAGCATCAGATTAAATTAGTAGATGTGAGGTTCAAAACAAAAGGAAATCCTTCAGTATGTAACAAACAGTAAAACTGTGGAAACTTTTTCCACAGGGTATTGTTAGTGCTAAAACCTTCTATGGGTGCACAAATTGACAGGATATGTGCAGGGAAGAAAAATAGTTACAGCTACTAAATTCTCAAGACTACGTTTTCTGGCTCATAAAGTCCTTGTGCAATAGATTCCTGAAGGCCAGGGATGGGGAAGTACAACTCTTTGCCCTCCCTGTTCATATGTTCTTTCCTACGTATCTAAACCTGTCAGTTTTCAGAGCTAGATGTCTGAAGTTAATGGATCTTTAGTCTGTGCTGGTAGAGTCCTTACGGTGGTGTGTCCTTCCGTCACCTCCGAGACTAGTCTGTTTCCTTCCCTTTCAAAAAGGAGAGAAATGCACTAAGGGTTTCAGGTAAATTTGGAGAGTCAGAGAAAAGGGGCTGTTTAAACGTCTAATATTATTTGCTATTCTGTTAAAGCCTTGTGAATGGTATTGAACCATGCAAAAATATTGGGTATTTGGTAGGAAGAACTGTAGGACTGTCTGTCTATAGAAATCTGTAGAAGGGAGGCTATCAAGGTACTTTGTGGGGGGTTTTTTGGAAATTTTGTGATAAAATGCTTCGTTCTCCTCCATTCCCCCCATCTTGTAAATGGACCAGAGGGTGATAGAATCACTAGTGTATCTGCTAGCTAGGCCCTGCACAGTATGTGAAGATCTGCTGAAGCTGCTAATATTTCCAAGTCAAACTTCTGTAACTTTCTGCGGGATCAGAGATTTAAGGTTAAAATTCCACTGATGTGCTAAAGATCGACAGGGAAACCTCCACTGTTGGGATCTGAATCAGGCCTGTATGTCCTGTAATGAGTAGGCAATCCATTGTGGATTACTAGACTTCTTTTCTTTTAATTCATGAATAAGCAAAAAGATGCTATAAAAAATTCAAGCATTCTGCATCACTGACTGCATTTATTTATTTTGACAAGTGTGATTAATTCTTAATTATTTATGATCCTTCATAATATATTATACTAGCAAATGTACTGCAGTCTATCGTAATGAAATACGAGGAACTGGAGATCTTGCAACTGTGGCATTATTTCCTAAGGAGGCAAGTTAGACAACCCAGTTTGTGGTTAGAACGACAGAGTTTGTAGACCAAGGAAGTTGCACTTTGCAGCTGGGTAGATGTGTGTGTTTATCATGCTCAAGTGAAAGAGTCATTTGCCTCTCTGATAAACTTGAGATGGGTCAAACCAGCCATAAATTCTGTGCCTCTCGACTCTTGATTCAAACCCAGGGTTTTCTGTACTGTGGGGCCTCTAGGATACAGCTCTGAGTAGCAGATGGTTTCACATCCATCAGAAAGTGTGCCTTTCCAGAATTAATCTCTGCTGCTATGTCATCGCAGTGCTTGTATTTTCCTTCCTCCAGAGAGGCACTGGCTCAGCTTCCTGGCAGTAACATTGCACTGCTGTGTTGCCCATGGACTTGTGGAGGGCAATAATTGTGGTCCCTGATCTGGGAGCACAGTTGTGGCTTCCTTCTAAGTAAAATTTTACAAGGAAGAGAAAAACAACTAGTACAAAGTTGATCTTGTGTATTTAAGGAGGAAGGACCAGCAGCAGCTGGACCCAAAACAAGCACATGCAAACTGGATCCAGATCTGTGCTTGATCCAATGTCAGAATTATCTGGTTCCAACAGAAAATGCAGTTTTAAACATGAGCTATTAGAGGCTTGACCACTCCTGACTACGGTGATGCAAGCAGTTCGCCTGCTCCTCTTATAAATCTTGTGATTCTAGATCAAGTAAATGAATTTCTGCTTCTGTTATACCTGAAGATTTCTGGACCATGAAAGTATGCAGCTACTTGATAAAAATTTCAGATGAAGAGATAAGTTGGGGAGGTGTGACCACCATTTCAAATAATAATCAAAAAAGTAGTAAGCCATCCTGCAAATGTGAACACCAATTGAGACAACTCCTTAATGGAAAATGTAGATTAAACTTTCACGAAGGATGGCAGGGGAAGTGGGAGATGAATGAGGACACTGTCCTAGCCAGCCACTGATTAGCTGAAAAGCTCTTACATAAGTTCTAAAACAAGAAGTATCTGCACATTGCGTTAATGTGGTTTTGATTTTTGTAATTAGCACTAAAGAAATGGAGCAAGGCTAAGGCACTGAGCATATTAGCAAATGGGAGTTAATGAACTGCAGGATTATAAAATGGCTGTTGACTTTAATTTATGATTCCTCAGACAAAGAAGAATGAGACAGATAATAAAAGATAATAAATAATGTTTTGTTTCAGATTATCATTTTATTAACAAAACACTAGAGCATAAATCAATGTGGGCTTGCAAGGAGTAAGTAGTTGAGAAGTTATTTTTCATGTAGGACTCTTAAGCAGAAAAAAGACTTGCAACACTCACAATTCCACTAAAAACTGGGGGAAAAATTCTCTCTGAAAAAGATAGTTATTTACCAGGGGAAACAATAAAGGGTAAAGAGAGTAGCTGAGCTCATACTAGACAGACAAAGTCTTCCCTTTGCATTAATCCTTAGGACCTATTTGAGGATACACCTTGGTCTCATAGAACTGATCTATCTTATGTGTCTTTTCCACAAGATATCAGAGTATTTCTTCTTTTCTTTAGTAAATCATTACATGGAGTTTGAAGTTTTGACAGGGTGGATCTTAAAAAAAAAAAAAAAAAAACAGAATTGTCTTCTCAGGACAATTTCTACTTTGGAAGAAAAATGTTTTTGAACCTATCACAAATTTTGAGGAAAAAAATTACAGACCTGAATGTTTATTGCACCCCTCTTTTTAATGCTGGAGAAGAATGTGTTTTATCCTAGTCTGCAAAGATTCAATCCAGATGGCTGAATAGTCCTTAAAAAGATACCGCTGTGGTATGATGCCACCCTAGTTTCATTATTTATAAGCATTCTGATAAACTGCAGGCATCCTATGAAGGTTTGTAAACTTTCACACTTTCGTTTAGTCAAAGTGGGATTCACTTTTTTGTTAGTTATTTCCCTCTTTAAGATTTGTCCTTTGAGTCAGTGGAAATAACTGTGAGTTGAAGGATCAACTACATACCACAAGTGGAATAGTAGAAGAATTAAGTGAGATCCAGAAGCAACAAATGGACTGAAAATTATTCGTCTGTCTTGTTGCGAATGAGAGATTTGTGGATTTGTAGGGATGACTATCAAGTTCTTTGTAAACAGAGAGGTTTTTAAAATCAAAAATATTATTGGCAATGAGTAGTTTTGGCTGTTCTAGTTGAGATTTAAATTTTCGCACTTGGCAACACATACGTTTCAAATGTTACAACACAGCCCGTAGGAATTTATGCAACATTAATACGCTAAATGCAAGCCAAACTTGTTTCCAGAGTCCATAGGGCTGTGAAGAAAAAAAAAAAAAGAGCAGCCTTTTTATGATGGTCAGATTCTAGCTCATGCTCTGTCAGTACAAGAAATGGACCAGATGTCCTTAGCATTTTGCAGCTTGCTTTTCTCATTAGTACTACACTTATGCTTTGTTATTGCAAAATTATTTCCCTTTAATGAGCCTGCTCTAAAGAGGCAAATTATTGTCTTACTGTAGGACAGTGTGTTTGTTTATAGAGTAGGTATGTATTTATACGGACTATGGATAAGCACGTGGGTTTGTTGATTTTAGAAATCTTGTTTGTTTGTTCCTTTATTCAGTGAAGACTTGCGCACAACTCAACATGAAGCATTCTGTTCCCCAAGCTGAAAAAGAAAAATTAATTTCAGTATGCATCAGATGTTAGTATGCTCTAATGGCTCACTGCATACCTGTGACTAATGTACTTCAACAAGTATACCCAGAAAAGGCATAGACAATGAAGAGTAAATGGGTTGTAAAATGGTCTCTTTCTCACTCTTTGAGATGCCTTCTCCCTGGCAAGATGAGAGGCTTATTAAAAGGACAGCTGGAGGGAAGCATATCCTGCTCATGAGCATGTTTGACCTTTTTATAGGAAAAGACTGCTGGATTGACACACATTTGTAATTTTTTTTTCCTCTGTGATGTAGAGGCAGTGTTCTTTTATCCCCGAATGCTTGTGTACATCCATTCATGTGTTGTGTTTGGGTTTTTTAAAATTGAGCTTTTCAAGTATAGAAAACTCATATTTGTGCAAAGAATATTCAATGACTTAATAATTTTTTTGTCATAGTTTTAATTTCTTTGTAGTCTGCCAGCTACTTTTATGTTCCGTATATATATTTTTTCACCATGACAGTGACAGCTCACACATACAACTCTGTACATAAAAATATGTGTGATAAAGGAGTATTAGCAAGACACTGTAAACCTTACAGCCGCTTGGCTGCATATTGCCACTCCTTACCAACCATAGTCTAATTATATCTGTTGCCAATTACTACAATAACCTGTGCTACTTTTGCACTTTACCTGTGAGGCTCTGAGAATGCGCTACTAAATAAGGCACTTCATACACTTTTAAAGAGTGGGGGAAGTGTTTCTCCATGTCATCAGAGATAAACTAAAACACAGTGTGGTTAAATCAATAGCCCAAGGTGAGTTGTGTTCCCAGCTGTGCCAAACTTGCATCTGGTACACCTTGACTAGTACTAAGGGTTAGGTGCCTTTTGCCCTTTGGCATTTTTATCATGAAGTTGGCTTGGTCTGCTTACAATAAATGCACGTCATCATGTGGGGTTTCCTACAGACCTATTCTGTGAGCTTATGTTAAAAGCATCAGTGAATTGACAAAAACTGGTATATTTTCACGATTGTTCTTCACATCAATGATAATGTGTCTGTTGTTGTGTTGCAGTAGCTATCTTACGCACCTGTGCTTGAATGAATACATTAAAAGAGAGTCACAGAACTCTGGAAGCTAAGAGGTTTTACTGCTGTTACTCTTACCAAGAACAAAGCCCAACTAATTAAACAGAAATAAACAGTTGTTAATTTGGAACTGTGATAGAGAAAATACAATGATTCAGTCAGGATCTTAGGGCAGGCTAAGCTAAACCCAAGTATAGTTCGACCGTCTTGACTAATCTAGACAGGTAAATTTGGTAAAGAAAGAGAAGATCGATTTTTAATATTTCTGTTCTTGGTTTTCTAATGAAATTTGAGTTGTTTAGATGCAAATCTGTAAAGGATATGTTGGTACTAACACTTGTGTGATATCTCATTTTTGGAAAGACACAATTGCACCTGCTACTTAGAGGTGTTGCAAGAAGTATTCCCCTAGATAGCCTTCAGAGGCTAAATCTTACTCACAGGAATTGTTAATGTTAGAGCTGACCAAAAGTAGTTTTATTTACCTTTACCTTGAAGGGTAGAGGGACGTATAAGCTTAGCTTTATAATCCTGAAGTTTTCTCTTATAGGAGCTTAAACTGAGCATGCTTATTTTATCCTACTCAAAGTAACCAAAGAAGGTTGCAGTGTTAAGGTACTGATGGAGAATTCTGGTTTGTGCCTTTAAATAAATTGTTTTCTTCATACCATGCAATGCCTGTTTAGGCAGCCCCAAGCAACTTGCCTAGATTCTAATGAATAATCATCCATTCAATTATGAGTTAGAAGCTATCCCTGAAGTTTCATCTGTTTTCTTTGTTTGCTTGTTTTGAGAGCACAATGATTAAACAGATGGTATAATGTACTAACATGAGAATGGCCATACTGGGAGGGCGGGAGAAGGAAGCAAACTTATGGCCAGACTTCCCAGAATGTTCTCTCACTCTCCAGACATGCTGTGTTAGAGAATGGGTGCTGAGGAGCAATCGAGTACAGTGCTTCATGTTATCTTGTAAGTCTGCTGGGATACATACTACAGTATCTTGTTGTTGATTTGGGATCTCCAGTCCTAGACCCCATTCCTATGTTGAGCAACACTGCCTTTCTGTGCAGTGAATGACGTTGTGCGTCCCTCTTTGTAAAGAAATTACTGTCTCTAAGTCCGCTTAAATCCCTTAAGTCCCTTTAGTCTCAATGGCACAGTCTGTCTTGTCTTACCAAATGCAAGCCATCTAGAAATACTTGACCTTAGTCTTTTACCTTCCCTAAAGAAAAAGAATTTAAAAGAAGATAAATACTGTTTTTAAAAAATCATTTTGACTTTATATTAATGGGTTCGTATCTCTTGCAAATCCAGATGAAAGTCGGCTTTGTTAGCTGAATGCTCCAGTGTCACAACAGAGATGGGAGAAGCAAGCACCACTTTAATTCTAAATGGCATTTCCTTAAGAATTCAAGAAATGTAATAGGGGGCTTTTAGCCATTGTTCTGCATTTTTTCTTATTCCTATTCTATGGCTATGAGTGGATCTTCCCACTCTTCTGTGAGAGGCTGTCTTTCTAAATTATCTGGGGTAAACACTAGTAAACAAGATGATAAGTAGACTTCTTCAGATTTGAAGAGGTGTTCAAACAGCAGAACCAGAAGGTTTGTTGCTTGTAATAGCCTTTGCTAAAAGAACAAATGTGATCACAGAACTACAATAACTCGCTTTGTATGCTGCTTTTAGTGTGGGTCATCTTGCTGCTTCCGTGTGCTTCCAGTGGGGAAGTGGAAAGGTCAGGCAATGAAAGGAAGCACTTTGCTGCATACCACAGATAGTCATCTCTGACAGTCATTTGGAGCCTTGCAAGGCACATAAAGCGCATAGTAAAGTTTAGATCCCAACTCCTTTTCACCTGTCACAGTAATTTTGTTTATCAGAGAAAAGCCCAAGCTGCAGAACTCTGGTATTGATTTTGAGCAGATGAAGGTTTAAGGATGTTCTCGTTTCAAGATGTTCAAAGTGTTGCCGAAATAAAAGACCATGTTAAAACAGCATTGTGATGCAGGTTTAATTCCACTCTCAGTGTATTTCCCAAAGGTGTGGAACTATTTGAGGAGGAGGCAAAGGATGATTTACGTTTGACTGCCCTAAAAGATTTCAGCTTTTCAGACTGCCAACTGTGGATAGGGCAGGCTCTGCTTGCCTGCTGGACTTGATCCTGCACGTCAACAAGGTCACTTCATTACAGGTGAAAGTTTGCTGTGACGTACATATCTTGGAATTTTACATACTGAACTTTCTTAGATCGAGGGAAAAGAAAAGATTATTTTGGAAGCCTCACTGCCTCATTACACAGTAGTGCAAAAATGTTTTAAATCTGTAATTGGTTTGTCTAAACCGCTGGTTAAGGGCAATATATTTAGCTTTATCATGTCATTGTCAAATCAAGGTTCCTGAAGAATTAACAGTTTAGATAATTAATCTTTGTTTTATCATCAGTTAAGGGTTTAAATCAAGAGTCCTAGAATAAGATACTATAAAATACTGTCTTGATTCAGAAGCTGTGACTTCCACCTAAAGTAGTGACCTTTCCAATGACTATCCAAGCCAAAGAAGCATCTGTTAAGCAAGAGGGAATTCTAAAAATGACTACTTAATAAAGATGCCAAGGTTTACAAATTAGTGGCAACAGCTGAGTGAACAGCAACAGTTAACATTTTTAATAGCGAATTTCTTTAAGTGCATTTATTTATGAATACTGTTGTAGGATAGGTAGCTGATTGTCTTATCCACGCATGGAGAAAGATGAATAGAGATGTAGAAGGAGTTTTAGCTTTGAAGGACTTGATCACCTAATTAGAGAACAGCAATTCTGGATCCCAGTTACCTGTAAACCTCCTGAAAAAATAGTGACAATTGTAATGGCTTTGAAGCAAGGAATGGCTAAAATGTACTCCAGGCCTTGTTAAGGTTGGTGTTTGACCTGCTGCAGTCAGTTCTCTCTGTGGTCAGTGTGCAGAATGAATGGTTAATGGTAGATCTTTGCTATCCAAGGGACTTGAGTGATTTTTGTTGTATGTAAAGCTGAATTGAATGTGGATTTCTGGAATATTTGGGGTGATTCTATTCAGCAGTTATTATTCCTGATTGCCTTAAAATAAACAAAAACTTAAGAACTAGGAATTAAAATGTGACTATTTAGAAAATGAATTTGGGCTTCCATTAACACTGAACCTCCCGCTCTGTTGTACAGTGGGCATTTGCCAGGACTCAGTGACAGGACTAAGGGGTATTTCAGTGCAGATGAAACTTCAGGGGCTGGCGTTCAGTTTTTCCTTGCAGTGTTGAGAAATCCCATTGGAAAGTCACACTAGAGCTAATATGTTTTCAATAGTTCTGGTATTGTGCATTTGCCTTGTGTGCTTAGCTGAGATGTTTGGGGAGTTTTATGTCATGGA
This sequence comes from Steatornis caripensis, assembly GCA_013398225.1. Lineage (NCBI taxonomy): Eukaryota > Metazoa > Chordata > Aves > Caprimulgiformes > Steatornithidae > Steatornis > Steatornis caripensis. The sequence goes on from VZSC01000673.1 coordinate 46,408, forward strand.
TGAGTGCTGTGTGAAGCAGAACTTCCAGTTCTTTCCACTGACTTATGGTGAGAAGGTGTCTGGACAGGTAAGGGGAACCATAAAAATGTGCTGGAGTAGGGGCAGCACTTGAGTGACTGTCGTCTTGTATGTTCATTACAGAGTGAATGACAAAATGTAGTTGAAATACAAGTAGATGAGGTACCTCACAGGAGGGTAAAGCACCGCTGAACTCGGGGGAAGAGCTTTTTTGCATGGAGGAGTTTGGCTGGGGTATCCCTGAATTAGGAGATAGGAATTAACTCTGTGGAAAAGACGCGCATTACAAAAACGCTTTAACCTCTCTGTACTATGGGGTTTTTGCGTCTGTATGAAATGATACATTTCAGAGTGCTTCGTGGGTGGGCAGGTGAAATGTACTGCATTAGAACTACAAATTGGTTGCTATGTGCATTATTTAATGTTATGTCCATTATCTCTTGGGAGGGTGGGGCATGGAAGGCTGACCTTGAGTGAGGAGCTGCTAATGTGCATTGAAGCAAGAATAACCTAAAAGACTTGCAAAACTTAATTAACTTGTTGGTTACTTAATTGGTTCCTTGGTATGCTGCTTTCATCAGCAAGCCAAACTTTTTTTTTTGTGGACTGAGTTACTGAACAATTCTTCGTTGCTAAAACTATTCATAATACAGACTGCAGAAACTTGTTTCAGAACTGAAAACTAAAAAACTTTCAGAACTACACGTTACACTCTTTCACTCCAGCAATGTAATCAAAGCCTTGTTCTTTTTTCTGTTACGCTTTCTGAAAAGTACCTTCCTATTCCCCCCTCCTCCTCTGATCTTTAACAGGCATTGTCCTCTTGTTCTCCTTTGAAAGCATCTTGGGCTTGCTGGATGAAGGGGTACAGACCGCAGGAAGTAGCATTTTGCTAGCCCATGTGTATGTATTTGCAGTGGACCAGTTTGTGATATTATTGAAGTAACTCTCAGTTTCTCATCATCCCACTAAAAGAGCATGTTAAGTTGAAGCCTGGGATGTTCCTTAAAGCCTGACACTGTTGTGCGTTGATACAGATGTGCATTGTCTCACTGGCACCCTTGCTGCAGGCATGAGAGCAAGCATAGCGACAGCGGGGTTTTTGAGTGCTTGTTATGCATGTGGATGTTCTGCACTTTCTGCATGGACTGAGGGACAGCAGAAAGGCTGGAGTGTGGCTTGCCTCTGCATAGGGCGTTTCTGAGTGTAATACAGTTAATAATTTCTGATCTCCTACAGAGTTGGTATTAGAGGAGCAACTTAGTCCAAGAGCAGCTTGACAACCTGTACTGCAAGCTTGTGAAATAAGTTTAGGAGGGAAGAAATGTTATGTCTTGTGAACTCTTTTGCAATTTGGAAAATTGTATTAAAGGGGGAGATGGGACTCACCATTTTATTTATCTTCAGAATTAAAACCTAAACCAATGACATGTAGTTCCAGGAGGGGAAAACTAGGGAAGCAGCAAAGGGGGTGCATCATGTAGAAACAGTAGCATGTCTGATTACTGGAAATACTCTGTTACAGGGCTCTCTCCTGCTAAGGACCAGTATCTGCTGTGTGACGATAAAATACGTGAAGAACGTATCTGTATTTCTTAGGACTACTCAAATACTTACAGCATGTGCTTAAGGACTTTGTTAGATTGAAATACAAAGCTGCCTCTTTGCGGTATTGGGTTCACAGAACGTGTTATCTGTTTGATAGCATGTCATTTCTGCTACTGAGACCTGCACTTTGGTCACCACAGAATATGTTTATAGAAGGAGAAGGCCTTGTCACTGGTCCCAACACAATAATGCTTCTACTCCTTTTCAGACAGAGATAATGACCATAAGGATTTCTCTCCTGCACCACCTTTGGTCTATAAAGTACTAGCACAGAGAACAGGAGATAAATTATCACCTTTTCCATATTACCAGATGTCTCTTTAATTCATGGGAATCTTTTTGCAATCACTTTTTTAAAAGAAGAATTCCCTTTGAGGAATTTTCCCCGAATTGACAGCAACTTAATGACTTTTTAATAAATTTTAATTATTGTGTAGTTAATAGTCCTAAAAATAACTTTGATATTGTGTGATTGATTTGTGAAGCCACTTGTAAATAACTGATCTCTTGTTCCCTAAAGGCTTTTCTGTTAATGCTTTTTAAAGTAAAGAGAAAAAAATCAGGCAAACATTTCAGTAGCTATAGCACAGATAGTATGATGTGTCATAGTAACCGCTAATACCATAACTGGGTTTCTATAAACTAAGAGCTGTGCATTTTTATAGCTAACCCAGGAAACTGGAAATCGCGTTTCTAGGTGTTTTTCCCATTCCATCACTGACTCAGTAGGAATATGATCACATACGGCAACCGTTTTGTCCCTCAGTTTGCCAATGCGCAAGAATTTTCAAAATAGGCAGCAGACTCTGTCAAATGTTGTAATGATAATAAGGATCAGTTCTTGTAAGGCTATTTTACAAAGAGACAGTAGAAAACTGCATCATCCTATTATTTTAAGAATACATGTGGTCAGTTTCCAGATGACAAGATGGCTTTTTTTCTGCACTGGTAACTGTCAATCCAAAGACCAATTTCTTCTGGATTTTTTTCCCTGTTGTCAACAATAGAGGGTCTCTGACTAGACCTTTGTGCAGCCTGCTCTTCTGTTGTTGAATAATAACTGAGAATTTTACTTTGAATGTTTGAAGTGGAGGAGCATCCTTCTTCGTTCCCAGGAGCTGTCAGCCTTGTAGCATCAGAGATTTAAATAACGTGTTAGAACAAGCCTATTTGCTTGCACATGTATTAATTAAGGTGAGAAAGAACAAACCTTTTTCGAATCGTTGTTTAGAGTAGGACCACATTCTGTATGTTTGCAAAGTACTTTGAGTTCCTTCAGAGAGAAGGTGCTATAAGTTAATATTACTGTTCTGTGTGTAAGTGATAGTGGGTTGTTCTGTTCCTTGGCAGTAATGGGACAGTGAAAATGGATTATCATTAATGTCACCAAATACAGTTTTAACAATGTTAAACCCATATCTCTGTGAAACTAAATGAGATTTCTCCTAACACAGCTACTTATTTGTATTCACTATGCATTGCACAGACTACCTCACTATTCTTAAAGCAACTACCAATCACCAAGAGGAGTCAAGCAGACGCTGCATTCTCCATAATTACAAGCAATTTTCCAATTGAATTATCCCATGATTTAATTCCTTAGCTTGCATCTGGAGAGCATCAGCAATGTGCAGCTGTTTTGGCTTTGAGAATTAATTGTTGCTAAATGCATTAAGAGTGGTCTTGCTGCAATGATTTCAGAAAAGAGTTAAATCCCAGCTCACTTCTGGGTCAAACTTCGACTTCTTTTTTCCTGTTCTCTTGACTCAACATCATGATACAGGCCATGGGTTTAGTAGGATTTGTCCTGGGTAGTTGTGAATCTTAATTCAAAGTAAATACGTTTAGTCACTGAATTGAAATTATATTACAATGAAACACAAAGTTTCATAGAACCATGCCAGAGTCAGTAAAGGCTGGAGGGCTGGAGATTAATGATAAATGATGTTAGTTTATACTGCTGGTACAACTGCATAGCTACAATTTGCAAAAGAAAGAGATGATAACTTTGCAAAGCGCAAAGTAAAAATTACCCAGTGAAATAGGTAGAGCTTTTCACATCACAGGGCTCTTTAGGCAGGCCAATTACTTCAAATATAGGAAGGGCATCTTAGTCATTTGTCCTTGAGGGAAGGTGGATGAATGTTTAGACTGAGACTAGCATGTGTTTTGTTTCTTATATTAGAAAAAAGAGGAATATTGAGAGCTTTGTGAGGCTGAGATTATCATCAGGGCTTTCCAGAGTCTGTTAGATTCCAGTGAGAACAGATTTTTTTTTTTTTAATCTAAAGTCCCAAATCCTTTTTTAATTTTTTTTTCATTAAGTATGAAGATGATAGCTAGGAGTCTTAAGAGTCCTAAAATACAGTGATGTATTTTCATAACTCCTGCAGGTTAATGAGACTATTCTTGAACTGTACTTAGTTAAATAATGACACGAAGAAGATGTGGAAGTTTTAAAGCGTGCATTAAATTTCTAGCTTTGACTTGTATGACCTTTAGTCTGGTTATTTAATGTCTAGGCCTCTGTTGTAAGCAAATACCTTTTGTGAATTGTTGTTGATATAAATTAAGAATACTATAAAGTACTCGCTTTGTTAACTGTTTCTGTTGCATTAATTCAGATAGCAAAAAAATTCTAGATTTTTAGCAAGAAAATGTTTCTGTCAAGTATGATTTAAAATATATCCATCCCTGATAAATAGAGGTTATGTATCCAAAGCTCTGGAGCATGGTAATGTGGCTAAATATAAAAAAATGTCCTGTTTAAGGGTTCTGAGATCCTGCAAGTCCTGTTCATGTGAAATGCGCGATGTATATGGTTAACTTCTCTGAAAGCTTGGCTGGTTTTTATCCAGATATTTGGACAAGTTTGGGCCATCCTTTATACTAAGTCAAATTAGCTTTTGGATAATCCTAAACTACCTTAATGTAAGGTAACACAGCTCTATTGAAATTCAGTGTTTTTTCTGTTTATCAAGAGACAGATCTTGCATTAGTATAGCTGCTTATGAAGAAAATAAATTTAAGGAAATTATTTGCTTAATACCTGCAGAATATTTGATCTTACACATGGTTTAAGGCTTCTAATTATATTAATGGTAGTGAATTTATATGAACTGGAATAGAAAACAAGTTGTGTTTACAAATTGCTTAAATTTTTGATACATTTTAAAGACACTGGTTTGTAGAAAGTGTTACTGTTTCAGAGTGTGTACACAGATTATCACAATTCTGCATCTCAAAGGCAATTTGTCTTTGCCCGATGATAAATATTCTATACATTTATTTTGGTTTCTTTTAGACTTGTAGCAAAGTAATTTCTGTTATGCTGAATCGAATTTACAAAGAAATGGAGAGTCTAGTATTTTATCTTTTGTAGCCTTAAACAGAAGGGGGGCGTGGCAAGCACCCCACTGTAAACATTGTGATTTTCAAACACCTTACAATGATAAGGACAAGTAGGTTCTGGTTATATCTGAATAATATAAACGTGATTGAGTTTGCCTAATGATTATGTCTGGCTCATGATTTCTCCTTCCAGTGAGAATCACATTGTGCAGGTTTAATGTAACCAGGACACTAAGGCAACAAGCGATTGAATTAGCTGCTTCTTGCAAAACTTTCCTTTGTTCTTGTTCAGAAAGCAGCTTTCTGTAGGGATTGTCTGCTGAAGAATTTCATGCTGTTATTTTTATTACTTAAAGAAAGACTTAACTTGGGAGCATGGACAACTAGCAAATGCCCTGACTTAACATCTTTCTTCTCTTAAAAACTAAGCAAATTTTATCTGTTCTGCTCTATGGCTGGAGATGTCTTATCCCGTTCCCATACAAATGAAGCATTGTAGTTGCATTTGGAAAGCCTATGTATGTGGGCCATTGCAGATTCTTCACAAGCTGGGGAGAGAAACTCCTGAAGGAGGAGCAGCGAGAAAGGCGTAGGATTGTTGGACCAACCGATACAAGAATTTGAGTCATTGCCTCTAGACAGTGTAGAGAGCACAAAAGCAGTGGGATAAACATGGCCGCATAGGATTGAGAGGCATTACTAATACAATAGTGGAATAAAGTAAGAATGAATGTGATCCCTTTAGGACTGGAGTCCTGAAGGCAGAAACTGTAGCAGAAAATTAAAAATCTTTTACATGGAGCATAGTAAGAATTTCTGTTCCAAGCAGGGGTTTATCGGCTGGAAATGGAAGCAGTAAGAGAGACTTGAGAGTTTCTGTTAATTGCTACAGCAGTCAGCTGTGAAACTGGTGAAGGTTTTCTGGAAGAGAGAAGAATATGCTGTTGCCGCTGTACGAAACAGTAACGGTGGCTAATGCAGAGTACTGTGTGCCAGTCTGGTCAGCTATGTTAGAGAAAGGAAATCTAAAATCAGAGTAGGTGTAGAAAAGGGCTCCTAGAATGGTGCTTAGGACGCAGAGATCTTGCCACACCACTTGAGAAATGACAAAATGGCCCTTTCTAGTCTACTGATGTAAGGAGTAGATACTGTTGTTTATAAATATATTTGAAGAAAGAAAAGCAAGTGTTCAATTACAGAAGAGAGCTAGCTGAAGGAAAAGGAAGTGCTGACCAAGGAACATGTGAACAAATACAGGCCAGAAATTAATTTTGCATGGAAATGAGAAAAAGTTTACAAAGTATCAGAGCTGTGAATTAGCCTTCCAGTGAAGGGAACCAGTAATCTTGCAAGTTTTAGCATAGCATTTGATATAGTCCATCAAGAGATCAAAGTACTGCCTTTCCTGCTGCTCTTGTTACACATACTTGCTCTAAAGTATCTGCTGTGGTAGCACCTAATTTGTCCATAAGGCAATTATTAGAGTAGGCTTGCTCTTCCCAGCTGTGTACTGCACCCATCCGTTTATACAGAACTACAGTGTGCTGAAAACATCTGTATCTCAGACCATGCAAATTCTGTAATAAATTCCCAGCCTGTAACTTCACCCTGTCCGACACAGTTGGTAGCACTGTCAGTTTTGGCAGTGATACTGTTTCATACAAGTGTATCAGCTCTGACTTGCCATTGCTCTCGGGGTGCTGGGTTTTCTCTGCTTTTCAAAAATACTGGGGTTTTAATTTTATTTTCATGTAGATTTGGATATCCTGAAATACAGTCAGTTTGCTGAATTTCTGTTTACGTCACTGAATAAAAGGGCTTCCACCACCCCACAGAAGGACTGGGTGGCAGTAAGCCACAAGTGCTGCTTTCTTAGTTACACTGTGGAGAAGTAAAAGCGGGCACTTGGCAGCTGCATTGGTTCCCCCAAGTCCTCCACCAGTCAAGCACTGCATGCTGCATCATTTATGTTTGGTAACTGAGCAGTTAAGGATGTTGTATTCTAATTACCTGGCCAATTATGTGCAGTGCAAAATTCCCTGCCAGTACTGTTGTGATAGCCTGAACTGTAGACAGTCTTGTGATTAAACTGTCCCTCGATGATGAAGTCGATAATTAACAAGAAGGCATTTTGCTGAGTAGTGAACAAAGTCAAAGAAAGAACAGAATTGAGTTTTCAGTGCTGTAATATGGTTTTAATGCTGCTCTTCTCAGGGACAAGAATTATCTCTGACCTCCCCTGAAATTAAAAATGCATAGCCGTGTGCAAAAATGCAGACCCGATTTCTTTACACAGAATATAATTTTGATGATCAAAGGTCTGGAGAACCTGCCTTATGAGGAAAGGCTGAAGGAGTTAGGTCTTTTCTCCATGGAGAAGAGAAGGCTGAGGGAGAATGTCATCGCAGTTTTCCAGTACTTAAAGGGCAGCTGCAAAGAGGACAGAGGCTCTCTCTTCACAAGGAGCCACAAGGAGACTAGGGGCAACAGGTACAGATTGCACTGGGAGAGATTTCATCTCGACATAAGAAAGGATTTTTTTTACAGTAAGAACAATCATTCACTGGAAGAACTTCTGCATCGCTGGAGGTTTTCAAGATGCAATTGGACGGAGTACTAGGTAGTCTCATTTAGGGCTCCGTTTTCCACAAAAGGTTGGACCAGATGATCTTTTGAGGTCCCTTCCAACCTGGGCAGTTCTATGATTCAAATTTTAACAGGGTAAATCACCTCAACAACATGTGTTTTTCTGTGATGGTTTCATCCCAATAAAAACATGGGCAGCCTATGCCAGCCCTCTTGAAGAGCATTCACAGCTGAGCGTCTTTGTCCTTTGTGCTAATATGTGGAGTTCTGTGCTTTCAGCCCTGAAAACTTGAGTGTCGCTGTCCAGTGATGACTAAAGATGAAATTTTTATTGTTCGTTCATCCTACAGTCCCAAAGTAGGAATCAAACATCTGCTCCTCACAGTGTTAAATGTTGTATGGGCATGCAGTGAACTGGACAGAAAGACATACAGCTCGCGCGTGTCAGCCTGGCGTGAGCTAGAAGGGAGGCAGACAGAAAAAACTACGCTACATTACAGCATTTTACTTGAACTGATTTTTCTGAATGTCTGCTTCAGCTATTCTCTCTGGAATTTATTAGCTTTTATTGAGGGCTATCCACTTAGAAAATTTAATCCTTGTGAAGATGTCAGCTGAGAAAAATTAAAATACTCTAGAGACTGTATTTTTCTCCCTTAGAAAATTCAAAATATTAACAGAAGTAATTATCCTGAATGAGCAAATGTTGCAATTACAAGTTATCCTCAACATTGTGAACATAATTAAATTATAGTAACTGGTTTAAGTGAACTAAAACTGTATTTTTTTATTCTTGCTAGAAGTTGTAGCAAGACATCTTAAAAATATATATGAACTTGTATAAACATCCTTTGGCCTGCTAAAAATTACTTTTGTACATGGAACAAGACATTTTTCATAAAAGAAAAAAAATTAAGGAAAAGATGAGTTTCAGTCTAAAAATGAAACTTCTGGCAAAGATCTTCGAAGACAAGAACAAGTTAAATCAAGGGCTCTGTGTTCCAGCTAACATAGTTCATAAAAACAGCAATCATCATTTGGTAGATTAGTGCCTGCAAATGAGTTGACGAACATAGAAAGTGTAATGCAGTAATTGCATGAGGTCTGTGGGTACCAGGTTATTATGGCATTGAGATTATCAGCTAAATTAAATCTTATTACTTTTATATGTTTTTATAAATTTTGTGCTTAGATTCTTAAAATGCTCCTCGTGGTTGAACATGGTGCCATCTTCTGTAAGAGGAATGTGTCTTCCTGTGTTTTTTGAGTGATATTTGTCCTTAGAACAAGTACTTAATGAGTTCTTGTGTGTAGCAGCTTCTACTTTGATGGTTTTTAGTGGGCTTAGAGGCATAGAAGCACTCTAATGTGTAGGTATGGAATAAGCACCTAAAACCAGCTTCCAGTCATGTCCAGCAGGGATGTCTTACATTGTCATAACCAACCATTCATATATTTAAAAAGCTAGTTCTTTCCTATTTTCTTCCTTTTTTTTTTTTAATACTGTTGGCTTCAATACTTTATTGCAGTGAGTACCAGAAGCTAATAGTGTGTGCTAAAGGTTTTTCTTTTATCAGTTTTCGAACTGATACATTTCAATGCATAGACTATTCTTCAGCCTAATGTTAGTAGAGATCTATTTAACATACAGGGAATTTATGTTCTTGTTTACTTAAAAAAAAAAAAAGAAAAAAGAAGACAAGTTTTATTGACTTATTTTTAAAAAGCTTTCAGAATCGGTCTTTTCTTTGTCTTCATGGGATTGAGATACCTGAGCACTGTTAGGTAGATAACAGCCTGTAAAAAATCTATCTATAGCAGATGTGCGCTTTTTATTTGTGCTTTTTCTTTAAGCCTTGCCAGACTGTAATTAGAATGTTTTATACAAATGTTTCTTTATCTGGACAAAGCATTTCACTGATGTGATGAACTTCTTCCATAGTTTGCAAAGTGATTTGTGCTTCCCTTTTGAGTGAGCCTTAGCAGATCTGCCAAAATGCATTATTGTAATAGTTTGATGTGTATGAGTATTGAAGTAGTGTGGCTTAACTCACTTCTCAGGTAAAATAAAATATTGCTCTTAGATCACTCTTTATTAACCAGCTTTCAAAGAACGCAGATAAAGACCATTAATTGTTTTTTATCAGCAATGTGGTTTTAGCTGGTCGTGCTGGTTGTGTAACTGGTACGTCATTTTGTCATTGACAATATATTTCTAACTACTACACAAAACTCAGTTGTAATTGATAAAAAATAGAGGCAATTGTAAGGAGTTTTCAATTTGCAAAACTGCCTTGGAGAGCTGGAGCTCTTAGAAAGTTAAACGAGTGTCTTCCCATTATTCTAAATAAAATGCACTTGAAAGGCACCAATGAGAGGGACAAGGAACTATATTACAAAGGCTGCTGTTAAATATCTTTAGGTAGACTCCTACTTGTGCAGTAATTCTGGCTTCACAACTTAAGGACTTCTCCATGGTTTTACAAAATGGGGAGATGGGAGGAGGACTGAGAAGTTAAGTAATGATTTCAGTTGCATATCTTATTTTGAGCTTAATGATTGAAAGGGCATGCAAAAATGTTGAGGGATGCTCCTAAAGCAGAAACCTAGAGCTCTGGTGACATCAAGATACAACCAAGTCCTGTGTTCAGTATTTAGGTTTACTCTAACTTTTCAGAGTATCAGAACTCACAAAACTTGGCATTCAATTGCTATAATTTTATCTGGTGGTTAGGAGTAGACTCATTACACTGGGACCACGGAGAGGAATGAATCAACATATGAGCCTTGTAAGAGACAAGTAACCAAGTTGCTGGGGAAACTGGGAATTGTTCCTAGTAATCTTGTTTACTAGTAAATGCTGTAGTCTGTAAAGCAGAAACATTTTCCTCTGCCAATACAAATCCATTAGTTTGCAATTTACAGTGTAAGTTGATACAAAGCCAAATTGTACAAGAGCAAAGTTTATTTGCAAAGAGATTGTGCCATTGGTATGGGTATGGTAGCTAACTGACTGGAAAGTATATTCTCTCTTTTCTTGAAATTCTCTTTAAAAACCTAAATAAATGCATGTGGATTTGTACCTAAATGATGTGTTTCATAAACAGTACAGAGAAGGTGGCAAGGGAATTCTGCACTCTAATGTGAGACCAAACTGTATTTCTCAAGAGCTGTTCAAGGAAAGGATGAAGCCTGGAGAGGCAGAGAAGAGAGGTTGGTTGGAATCACGTGCTGTGGCCTGTTGTATCTGCCACCACAGCATGGAGCAACAGCGGGCTGAGCAGATGTTGTGACAGTGAGATCTATTGTAGAGGACACGGCCTTTAGCATAAGAGCTGTGGATTTGCAAAGATTAGGGCATTGCAAATGGAAAAGGGGACAAGCCCTCTCCCTTCAGTGGCATAAAATGAGGGTAGTGACTGCAAATGAACTCTCGTAACAGCTCCTTCCTGGAAACCTTCACTGGCATACTTTAGGACGCGTACAAAGGTGCGCAAATTTTAGGCGCATAACTTCGGACAAAAGTCCTTTATGTATCTAAAATGTCTTAGGAAATAATGTTTTTTTCAAACAACATGCCAGGATTTGGAGTTAGGGTGAAGAGACCCAGAAAACCTTAGATTCTAAAATCTGGAGTAAAATTGGCTTTTCTGGAATCACTGTTTTCTCAGGGAATCAATGTAAAAAACAATTGGCATGAATGATTGAAAGTGCTTAGAGTCTGTAATTGGAACAAAGTGTTTAAAATCTCTGCCTTGTAACTATTCACAGCTTTCATGTCCTTGGTATCTCTTTAAAACAAAAACCCCACATAACTTGTGCAGGATGTATCATCGTACATGCTACAGGAGGAGAAGGTTTCTAAAAGGCTTTATATGAAATCAATATAAAATGGCAGAAACTTAGTAAATTCTTTGATGGAGATGCAAGAAGAGTACAGTCAGTCACATCGATTTATTTTTGATGGAGGTGAAACGTATTTAAGTAGCACAGTCTACATCATGCAGAAAAAAAAAATTTTTTTTATTCCACAGAATTTTCTTGTATTTACCTTGCAGAAATATCCCTTAGGGTTTCACAGAAACCCTTTCCACTGCATTGGGTTTCATAGCAATCGCTGGTAGAAATACCATTCTCTGCTACCTTTCACAGGGCTTGGATTGACTTGCAATCTTTCTTCATGTGTGTGACTAAACTATCCTAAAAAAAGAGGGGGGGGGAAAAAAACTTCTCCCCTTCTGATTTGACTAGTAATCCCATCCCTGATAGAGAGGCCTTCCCAGCAAAACATTGGCCAAGTAAGTTTAGGGAGCATCCTGGTTACAAAAAGATTGCATGTTTTAGTTAGCTTGAATTGTTTCATTGAAGATGTGTGGATCAGTCCTGCTTTGGACTGCCCTGGAGCATCGCAGGCACTCCCAAGCTGTCTCCTGCTCTGTCTCTGCAACCAGTTCTCTTCTGTCTGTAATGCATTCATCATAATTGGGTTTTTTATGCTTATAATGGCAATTACCTGTTCTTGAATTGAACTGTATGTGCAGCTTAATAAAAATTCATAATGATCTTTGATAGTTTAGATAGCTTGATAATTTTCTAAGAGAAAGGACAATAAAATACTTTAAAATTGTATCCTTTTTACAAAAGAGAAGTGGCCTTTTCTTTAAAAGTTCTGTATACTTCATTGTACAGAGAAAGTGCTATTAAAGGGAATGACTGGCCATGTTTTTATTAATAATTCAGAAGGTTACAATCCCACTTCTAATTGTAGTCCTACCTAGCAAATCACAACATCGACTTTTGCAATTCCGTATTTCAACTCAATAGCCTCAAAATAAGAATGTATGTACCGGTACGGTTGGGATATTACAGGACTAAACTTGGAAAAACTGCAATAGTCTTTTATGGACATTGCTTTAAGCAGCAGAGAGCTCATGTATTTTTTTTTTTCCCCTGGATGTAATTGCATCATTCCTTAATTTTCTCAATTTTTTCTAACAGTTTCTTTTCCAGCTGGAAGTGGCACACCTGCACTGTCTGCATTCTTATAAATCTGGGCAGTACCGCTTCAAAATGTTCTTATCCTGGACGTGGGGATTCACTCCCAAGCTGTTGCCAGTTAGCGTCCAGGGATGCTTCACAGGGTTGGGGGTGCTGCAGAGCATTTTAAATAAGATTGAGTAATGATTGAGATCCTGGACTTTTCCCCCATACCATGCTGCAGCAGACATGATCGTATACAGAAATCAAGGCAACGCTGTAGTTTAAAAACCTTCGGGATGATTGTTAGGGTTTTCTTAATGACTCAGCAAGTCTTTGAAGGTCCTTTTAGGGAAGATTGCTTTTTGAGGGCTTGGCTTTTTTTTTCCTTCCCTGGAATGTAGGTTTAGCTGTCACTTGCCTTTGTAGGCTGTCAATTTCCTGCCTTCACAAGGTAGGAGGTTCCTATAGCCTGGGAGTTGTACTAGGAGTCTTACTCGTTGTTGCAGTATGGTCAAGTCAGCCTCCAGAGAAATTGCATTTGCAGGCTGTTGTTTTAAGCTTGGGAAAAGCTTTTGAGTGACATGATTGTCTTGACATTTGAGTTAATGTATAAAGGTTCTTAAAACTGTTGTAAGTAGTTAAAGATGATAGATGTAATAAAATTAAATGAATACCATCATGTACAGCAGCGGCAGGGTAGTTTATATAGTAACAACACATTAAAATGGGCGAATAAGTTCAGATGAAAGGCTAGACCTTGCATATCTTGATCGAAGTTCATGTTCTCTAAACCTTTTGCTGAATAAGGTTACTGTTAGTAATACTGTAACACAACAGCCTTCAGCCTTCTGGGAAAAGCTGCTAAGTGACGTTGGTAAGAGATTCTTTCTCATCGCCAGTAAGCTCCTGTTGAATTTCATATGGAACAAGCACTTTTGCCTTTTTTTGCTCTGCCAAGATGATGCTCCAAGGAAGCTAGACCAGTGATTACATTATGCATTGTAAATCCAAGTTCCCCTATTAGTCACATTTACTTTGGACTTCTCCACCATTTTTAGTGCATTTTTAATCTTTTTCTTTCAGATAGCCTCTGCTATGGATATACTGAGAGACTTCTCGTTTTTTTAATTGTTTTTATCATAGCTTTTCATGTTGGAAAAGACAAAACACTTAAGCTAAGTATCAGTACTGATAGTATGCTTGTCTGGGGGTTCCTTGCAGACATCTAGAACATCATCCATCTTCTCAGCAAGTCAGTGCGCTCAGATACCACCTTTATATGCCAATTTATATTTAAACTTAATGGTATCTATTGAAAATTAGCACATTATGGTAAAAAGTATTTCCCTACCTAGGTGGCTTCCCTCTGCCCTTTCTTTCCTTGTCCAGGGTGATAGCCTGTGAAGACACTTCTTGGAGTCATGTTTGGTCATCAGTGGAAAACATATTAGTTAATAGATTTTAAGGCCAAAGGAGACCATTAGATCATCTGACCTCCTGTGTACATAGTGTATAGAAATTGATCTAGTAATCTCGGTATTGATTCCAGTGAGTTATTTATTAAAAATATACCTTGGTGAGATATGGCTAGCATTTGCTTTCCTTGCTGTGTTGAGTGGCAGTGTGCAAAGCACTGTAAACATTGTCAAAGTTTTGCATTATTTCAGTTGTTTGAAGAGAGAGGGTGAAAATATCAAGTTTCTGATAATGGCAGTACATTGCACTTGTAATTTATGTGGGGATCTCAACAGACTGAAAGGTAGGAAAAGAGTTTTGGGGGTGGAAGAGTGATGTTCAGATTATCCTTTATACAGCAGTTATCTGAAAAAATAATTCATTCCTTGTCTTAAAGTGTTTATTTTTGCCTCATAAAAGCACAGTTTTAAAAGGTACCAAGTTCAGGACCTCTCTGTGTAAAAGGGTTTAGCTGGCTGTAGTCAAACTTCTTCCAGGCTCTGCTTCCTCTGACTGTCTGGCCCGAAACCAGGTTGCTGATACTGAGAGCTGTAGTCAGGTAGCAGCTTCCCGAAACTTCTGCATGACTGTGCTCGAAGCCCAGTCCGATCCTCATGTTAGAGCAACACAGGTTGGGCCTCTCACCACAACTGGTGGCAATGCCTGACTGCAACTGCAAGTTCAAATGACCATCGATATTATGAACATATTCTTTTTGGTGTCACTGCCAGAACAAGTATCTTCATAGAGTCACTATTGCCATATTTTTCATCCTGCATGTCATTTGGCACTGAACTTTATTCAACTATTAGTTGCTTGTACTGACTTTCGTATTAATCAGTGGTTGGACCTTTTATTTATCTCACGGAAAAATGAAGACTTGCCCTTGGTAGATGAGGATTGGGTTAGAGAGCACCTAGGCAAACTGAACACCCACAAATCAATGGGTCCCGGTGGGATGCACCCACACGTGCTGAGGGAGCTGGTGGATGTAATTGCTGGGCCACTCTTTATCATCTTTGAAAAGTCGTGGAGACCAGGAGAGGTGCCTGAAGATTGGAGGAAAGCCGATGTTACTCCAGTCTTCAAAAAGGGCAAGAAGGAGGACCCGGGAAACTACAGGCCAGTCAGTCTCACCTCC
>VZSC01000673.1:62637-75535 GCA_013398225.1 Steatornis caripensis
AGAGGTCCCTTCCAACCCCTACCATTCTATGATTCTATGATTCATGATCACCCTACCTTTATGCCTTTATTACCCTACCTGAAGTTGCAGACTTTATTGCCTATTGTATTCTTCTCAGTATATGTCATGTAGCAGGACACGTTCCCCTCTCCCTTGTCAAAGTGTTTACATAGTAATCATCTCCTCTCTGTCATGTTGTAAGACTCATCAGGCAATGCTGAAGCCATTTAACTTGTCCCGTGTTGATTCTCTGGTGTTCAGAATGTCAGGATCATCTCTTCAAACCTTTTAAAAATACTAACGTAATGCTGAATTTCTCTTGAAAATTCCCTGTTATTCTAGGAGTTACTAAACATAAACCCTAACATTTTAGAGAGCTCCTTTAGCCATGTCTCTCACAATATGCCAGTGTCATCCCAGAGTAGACTGTGTTAAAAAACAAACAAACAAAAAAACCATAAGTTAACAGTGATTTGCCCAAAACTGTACAGTTACAAGTATTGACTGAATTTACTAATAAAATACTTAAAAATAGTAAGAAGCTGCTGCTGAAATATTAAACAATTGCAAACAATTAGCAAGCAGTCCTTTCATATACTTCATACTTGTTTTGGCACCTTAAAAAGATAAACTTTAATTGCTCTTGCTAAAGACGACATCTGAATCATTACTGAATATGTTGGTTTTACAGTAACAGAGTGCTCAGAAGGATGAACTGTGTCTGAACAGAGCTTTTGTCTCACCACCATTCAAGTCAGTGAACTGAACACTGTCTTGGCAAGAGGCTTCCATTTTGAATGTATTCAAGATTATGATCAGGTAGTCCAGCTTCGACAAAGTGTAATGGGATCTGGATCCCTGTCTGTTATTTTTAACCAGAAATAGCTCAACTGCCCACTTGAGTTGAATTTATTTTAATAATGTATTCCACTTTTAAAATGCATTACAGCAGTTGGTCAGTCTGAACAGGAAAGGTACTTATACAGTGTTCAGCAGCACTTTAGCTGCACACATGCTGATGCGTCTTTTCTGATAGCAGAAACTCACAGTTTTATGTGATTGCATAATGCTTGGGTAGGCATCAAGAAAGTGGATCTTCAATTTCAATTTGAGGGCATTAGAGATTTGTATACAGTTGTAGAGTAAATGGTGAGTATGACAGTTTATTTTTTTTAAATATTATGATTATGTTTGTATGAAGTTCATGTATGTCTCAAAGTAAATTACATTCATTTATATGGCATTGAAGTCTAAGAGCAGAATTTTAATATTATTGGACATTTTATGCTGTTTCTAGCTTTAATAAAACATCTGCTTCATAAAAGATTAGTGTTAAATTCTTATAGTATCTGTCTAGGGGTTTCACACACCATACTTAACAGGTATGTCTCTAAGCTGGCAGGTGTTCTTGTATTTATTATGATACAGTTCTTTCTTTTTTTGCTTTCCTTCTTGCTTTCTTCTACTGCTTCCAAATTCATGGTGAAGGGTTGGATACTTCACTATTTCATCTGATGGAGTGAAATGAGCACTTTCTGGAAGCTTTCAGCATTTTAATTAAACATGCAGATAGCTGAGGAGCAGTATATATTAAATTTTTTATTAAAAACATGGATAAGGTACAACGTTAATCACTGGAAAAGATCTTGCCCTTGCTTTTCTTAATGGATTATATTAGTCGTTAGATCATTAGAATGAGTTCAAAGCGCTACCTCTTCGTCTCATACTGTCACTTTGTTAATACCACTCTCTTATGAGTCACCTTCCCTTTTAGGCAGTAATAAATTTTACCTCTCCTCCCCTCTTCATTTCTCCCCAGCACCCACTTATTTGATTTGTTGTGTAACTTTCAAGGAAAGGCCATATTACCTGGCTGAGGAGATTGAGAAAGATGCAACTGAAATGAAACAGCTAGGCAGTGAATTAGCTTTGCCAGTTCATATTCTGCTTTGATTTATATTCTTTCAGATGCTTTTGAAGCACAAAAGATGTGCTGGTCTCTGGAAATGAACACTTAATCTCACTCCCTGCCACTCCCCCCCTCTAAGGTTGACATTAGCTACTTAAGCGAAATCTGATTTATGCAATTGACCAAGGCTTCTATTTGACACCTCTATCACTTCCCAAGTGGGGAACTTGAAACAAAACAAAGTACTTTGAGAAGTGCACTTTGCTTCCTTGCTGGTACAGGTGTGTGCTTGGGTGCAGAATGGCAAACTGATAGGACCAGCTTTCTGTCCTCACAGCAATAAAAATATCGGTAAGACAGGAGATTGGTAATGGATTTGGGACGTTTTCAAACGTGGGTCAACGGTTCAAATTCAACCAGTCACCCCATGCTGGAAGTCAGCGCTGTCTGCAGGGTATTTGATAGCAGGAAATGTGTTGAAGAACTCTGCCTGTTCCATCGAAGAACTGTCCCCAGGAGCTGACACTAATTGGCCACCCTTGTTGATAGCTTCAGCAGTGAAGCCAAAAACTTTGTCTGGGTCATATGCTCTGAGCTACCTTGTCAATCAGTCCTTAGAGTGAATTCATATCATGGTAGCAAGGTACTACGTGGGGACACTTTCTTAAATTTTGACCTATATACTTGTTCTAAGAAAAGCGATGATTTTCATACTTTGAGTTGGGAGATTGGCTGTGAACACTGGATTTATTCCAATCTCTTTCCAAAAAATACAGGACAGCAGTTTTAAAAAAAACTTTGTGTTTTCCTTTGACGCAACTGAAAAATGCACACCCCCATGCCCAAGCAACTGCGAGAGTAACAAAAACTTGTAGCTGTATGGCTGACTAGAGGGACTAAATCAGTGGTAGATCATGGAGTGCCTCATAGGACAGGATCCTGATAAGGGAGATTTTTTAAGGAAAGCCTGCTGTCCACGTTCAGATGAATATTTTGCACCCTGGCTCTAGTAAAGGAGAGGTCTCCAGTAATGAGATGACCATCGTGTAGTGAGCAGTCTCTTACCTGGAGAATGTAGAATGAAATGCTTTTATAAACACTATCTTAAGCCTGGTGTTTGCTCATCTAAAGATTTCTGTTTGAAATAGCTTATTCGTATTGTGGTTTAATCTTCTCTTCCTTTCTGACTCTTCTTAGGGAGTGTGCTGCATCTTTTATATTTTCTTGCTTTGCATAGAAGTGTTGCATTCAGTCAGTCAGTCCTAGAAATGAGCGTTGCCTCCTGATGATGCTTGTACATTCAGAGGGTGCATTTGCATTACAGTGCAAACATAAAAGTTCAAACAGTGAATTAAGAATATTGAATTCTCTAAGACACATACTTCCTAAGCAGTTGAAGAGCAATCTGTATTGCACACAAAACACTCATCAAATAATTTCCAGTACAGAACATGTTTGTAAAAACTTTCCATCTGTTTGCAGATAATTTGTGGCTAAATTAATAGAATATTTCTATGTTATTCAGTTATGGCAATGTGCACCTTAGCAGTGCCTTAATAAGATGTGCTACAAAGACCAGCTGTATTTAAAACAAAACAAGACCCACCAGATCTGGTGGTACATCAGAGGTACGTTTCATGGTTCATATAATTTGTAATACAGTGGTTTCCAGGATCTATATTCCTGGGGAAAGGAAACAAAATTAATTTAAAAACTACTCCTACTGCAGAAGAAGATTACATGAGAAAGGGTGAGAAGACTTCAGAACCCAGGCATTTCAATGGAAAATTTTCAAATAATTTCAGTGCCCTTTGGATCAGACCCAGTATTTATTTTTTTAAATTATTATACAATTGCTTTTTTTTTATTAGGAAATAGTTCTGATAGCCTTTTGGTATTTTCTTGTCATATAAAGTTCTTTAAAAATGTCTAGTTGTGATTTTTACAAATTAAGTATGGGGGATAAATAGGGTTTTAGTCACTCATGCTTGTGTGTCTGTTGCTGTGATACCACGACCTTCCCGCACAAATTCTGTAGTAAGAGACCTGCTTGTTTCAGCATGCCAGTAGATTTGCACATAATGATTATCTGTCCACCAAGTTGCGAGGATCAAATGTAGCTGGAGATAAGTGCTCCTTTCCGACAGGGAAGGAGGAGGACTGAGGCAATGTTGTGGGATCTAAAGTATATATGAAAACTTGGAAAAGAAACTGGTCTTCTGAAGGGCTTGGGGCATGTGAGTGGTCAGCTGGTGTTAGCAGCTCGATGAAGTGTCACACAGACTCAGCGTCTTTTTTCACTTGTTCACTCTACTGCTGTCAAATTTCTCATCACCTCTTGTAGGACTCGTGCCTCAGTTGCCTTCAGAAACAAGCAAACAAAAAAGTCTCACCACAGACCACAGAGTATGCTTCAGAACTGAGACTTCAACTGTGCGGTAGTTGTACTTCCTCAAAGGCAGTCTTTGCTGTTGGGTCTACTGTGCTGGAAGCCAAATCCTATTAGAGTTATGGCCTTGGCTTCTACACATTTTATTATGCATCTTTTAGGCTGTGTACCCCTTCTAGCATGGCTTGGTCACAGAGATAAATTTGGGTGGTTGTCAAATGTTTCATAATGTTTTCTCTTTTTTCCTTCAGTTTCACTCATTAGAGGCAATGAAACATTGTGATAAATTTAATCTGATGATAATGTGTACGTCTGCTATCTGATTCGTCTTTGATTTCCTGGCTGAATCCCAAAGAAGGGAGAGAGAAGGAAATTAGTAGAGGATCATGGTGGCAAGCACGATTTAGAAGCTTAGGTAGAGGTGATGAAGTATCAGCAAGACTGCTTGCAGCAAAGAAGGTAATAGCTAAAGAGAAGCCACTGTGCACAGGATGGAAAAATACCAAAACCGGAGAAAAGAAAACCACAAAATGAATATCAGTGATTTACGACTGAGAGTGTGAGATCAGCAAGAAAACTGCCGTGAGTAAGTAGCTAGAGCAGAGAGATACATACATACAGGAAGTGTTATTGATTGCAGGAATTTGCACTGTGATCAATCCCGTTGCATCAACAAAGTTCATTCAGTCACCCTCTTTACCTCTCCTAGACCACTTCACAGAGTGCAAATACCTTTGCTGCTGCCATTGCTGAATACTAAATAAATAAATTAATCCTCTAATAAAATTTAGACATGAAATAAATAGGTCAATCCATTTATTCTCTAACTAGAGTTCATGAGGATAATGAGGTTTGGCTGGAGGCAGCGTGGTGCCCTGGAAGCATATTGCTGTTTAGCTTGTTAATGAGCTCAATATGCTTAATGCTAATTCATTTTAAGTCATTTGTTTAGGCTTTTAAAAATTAGTCTTAAGAAAATACTAAAAATACTATTTTGAGAGACAAGCCCACCAACAGACAAACCTTCAGTGTCTTGTACCTCTGCTTTGAACAAATTTAAGTTTCTATGATCTTGGTTCTGTCATCTTCTGTAGGTACTCGCCTTGCATCCTATCCCATTGCTTTGCTACCTTCGCAATTTAGCTGTGGTAAGTCCTCAGGCAAATCATGTGTTCATGTCTGTGTGCCGTGATAGCTACGTGTCTGTTTCGCCCCTCCATTAATTTTGTAGGTAGGCACATTTCTGAAGAACATCTCTACAAGGTACATTGGCAGTCAGAGTAACGCTCTTTGAATGACCAGTCGCACTAACGTCAGTAATTCTTTGTTTTGTTTCCATCTTTCTCCCCAGGACAAAATGTGTCAGTTTGTAAGGTAGCGTATTATGTACTTGCCATAGGGAGGACATGAGTCAAGGAGGTGGACTGCCTTCAGCAACAAAATGGCAAAGTGTAAAGGTATTCCTCCTTTTTGAGAATTTGTAATCTAACATTTATGAGATTGCAAGAAAGTCTTACTTCTTTTGCCTAAGCAGCAGACAACTGTGTTTTGGTACAAGATGGTTGCAGGTGATAGTTGTGTCTTGACGTTGGGGGTATGTTCCTCTCTCTAGATCTTACTTGGTTGGATAAGAGCTTCTTTATTTCGTATCCTATTTCATAGTATTACTTGACACCATTAAAGACTTGCTGGCCTTTTCTCAAAATGTGATACTTTTCCTGGTGAGCAGATTAAATCCCTATATGACATTTGCTTACATGAGGTAGGTACTGAGACTTAATATGTTACGCATCACATTTTAAGACTCAGATGAAAAGGACTACAGAAATGCAAAATATTTATTACAGGTTTTTATGTACAATTCTCCTGTAATGTATGCATATTTGCAACAAATTCATACTGACATTTATTATCCAAAAATTTTCAGACTTTTTTGCTGTTAGCGTTGTGGATTTATTTCAGTACAGTCTAGTTTTTGAAAAGCTTTCTTTTTTGAACTGTGATATGCAAATCATAGCAATAACATAATCTCCAACTTCTTTTTACTTTAATTGAATTTAGCAATTACTAAGCCATGGAACCTATGTGAACTACCATATGTTATTCATCTTTCTTATTGTTTTCAATTAGGGTATTGTCTGGTATGGGTTTTTTTTTGTCTGCTGCTTCTGCAGTGATTAATATAATAGAGTTATAATCTCACTTATAATCAAACTTTCTGGAAAGCTTATTGGATTTGAGGTGACTTGTATGCAAGTAATTTCCCGACAGCCAAACTAGATGCTTGCAATTTATGGGATGTCAAACCTTTATCATTTCATGGCCAGATTACCAGTACATCTGATAGTCACGTTTCTGGATTGTTGGGTTTTGTTTTTTGGATTTCTTTTCCATTTTAGGGGCGATATCTGTGTTTTATTAACTACAGTGTAATTTTATAGGAGGTCATTTTTTCAGATAGTTTGTAATTGGCTTGCTATCGAGGTAGCACAAAGCAATCGCCTGTCAACATGAGTGTTCCAGGCACAATGAGGTAAGAAGAGGGGTTTGACTGGAAAAAATTATTTGCTTTAATGAAATAACACAGATTTTTTTAAAGTATATATCCTCTATATATTAAATTTATATATATATATGTATATATTTAGAAGCTACCTTTGCATTGAACATGAAAAGCAGTACTAAGTTACAGGTTGACACAGTACACAAGCGTGTTTATTTCAGCCTCTTAAAGAAATCCAGGAGATAGATTAAGACGTCCCCAAATAGTGGGACATCAAAATTCTGTCTTTTAAGTATTTTTACCCCATCAACAAGTAGCAGGCTGGTGCTTTAAATTCTTCCTTTTGTCCAGTTACACACTGTCATAGTTTAAACATGGTGGGCAGCTAAGCACCACACAGCCACTCTCTCATACCACCCCCATCCCCAGTGGGATGGGGGATAGAATTGGAAGGGTAGAAGTGAGAAAACTTGTGGATTGAGATAAAGACAGTTTAATAGGTAAAGCAAAAACTGCACACACAAGCAAAGCAGAACAAGAAACTCATTCTTGACTTCCCATCGGCAGTCAGATGTTCAGCCATCTCCAGTAAAGCAGGCATCCATGATGCGTAACGGTTACTTGGGAAGACAAACACCATCACTCCAAACGTCCCCTCCCTTCCTTCTTCTTCCCCAGCTTTATATGCTGAGCATGACATCATATGGTATGGGATATCCCTTTGGTCAGCTGGGGTCAGCTGCTCCAGCTGTGTCCCCTCCCAGCTTCTGGTGCACCCCCAGCCTGCTCACTGGCAGGGCAATCTGAGGAACAGAAAAGACCTTGGCTCTGTGTAAGTAATAATTGGCAATAATGAAGACATCCCTGTGTTATCGAGACTGTGTTGGTCACAAATCCAAAACATAGCCCCATACTAGCTACTATGAAGAGAATTAACTCTATCACAGTCAAAAACAGTACATACATTCTCTGTATGTGTTCTGCTTCCTTGCATTCTCCTTGCAGCAAGTGCTATGTGTGTGTGAGGAGTGGTGTAGGTAGTAGGCTTGGTACTTTGTGTGTGAAAGTACAGGGTCTCTTTCTGGATGGAGAGGGAAAGCGTTGAATAGTTCCTTTGCTTATGGAGGATAACGATCGATTTTATTCAGGGCAGAAGAAGGGTAATTTGCTAGCTGTAGAAGAGTAAGTGTTGGGTTAAATATGTCTCTGTTTTCTCACTAATTGAAGCTTGTGGTTTCAAGTGGACCCTGATACTAATGAACTCTGGTAGGACATCAGTGCTTTTTCCCATAAAACCAAGAATTCTCTTACAATTGAGATCCTCTTAAGTCTCACCTGATATGCTGAGTGTTACAGGTGGGAGAGTCTTCCTAAGCTATCTGAAATAATAACTGCAAAGCTGAAGAAAGTGTCAGCACCTGTGACAGGGTGCATCATTGACACAACAGAAAGGCAGGTATGATTTGATTTTTTTTTTGAAGCAGCTGGCTGGGAAGGAAAGGTACTACATTAAAAGTATCTGATTGTAAAGGCCAAAGTTTACCAGCTGTGAGGGTTTTAGGATGATCTACATGAAATAAATAGCAGCTGCAACTCTGTTTCCAACTGGGTAAGTATCCACATGACAGAAGCCCTCCATCATAAATTGATGGCCCTGCTAGAAGTCTAGAGGCCAAATAACAAATTGGGACTGTTATTTCTATAAGGCTAAGATTATTCTGTACACTATAATGTAGGTGGTGCTAGCTGTACCAGGTGCTTAAACTACCTAGAAAATATGAAATAGCTTGATTTTTTTTGAGTGCTGTTATATTTCAGAACGGTTTATGTTCCAAGCGTTTATGAATGATGATCCTTGATCAGCCTTCATCTCCCCACTGCACAAGATATTACAACCTGCAGATAGGCTGATGTCAAACCGTTGATCACCCTTTAATATTTCCAGCAATAGCGTCCAATTGAGTTTGCTGTATATTGCCCTCTTAATTTGAGGACTGCAGACTGAACTCTATAGGACCATAAAGGTTGTCTTCTGTGGCTTTGTGTATCATTCCTCACCACCCTTTTTCATGTGATTTGGGTCTTATATGCTTAATTTACTACAAATTTGATGCTTTTACTGTAATACAAGGTGTCATCTGATTTCTGTCTAGCTGTACCAGGTTAGTATTTTCTCAAGAGAGCATTTTCTTGGCTTTATGGGCTGTGTGGTGGTGTGAAATGACTACCAAGTTCTAGTTGTCTGCTGGTTCCAAATAAAGGAAGACACAGTGCTCATGCTGGTCTTAACAGTATTTTCTATGCAAATTTTAAAAGTGAGTAAAGACTCGCTGACACATTTATTAGTGTTCAATTTGGTTGTGGTCTGGAAGGTTTTGATGTCTGTAGGATAGCAAGCAATGATCACTGTGAGCCAAGCCTGCCATTTTTGGCTGGCATGTAGAGGAGCTTAGCTCCTTGCAGAGGCTTTGAATATCAGATATCTCAAACCACAAAAGTGCTAAGGTTCTCCATCTCATCTGTCTGTGCTTGAACACTGAGTTATAGCTCTGAAGAGAGTATGCTGGTGTCGTGCATCTCACCAGTGTGTTCTTGTCTCCATCTGCCTGTGTTCAGAGTTCCCATTCAGCTGATTTCTCTACAATAATGCCAAGAGCTGAAAGCTACTACTACGGCACCTTTTCTCTTACATCAAGTCACATGGGTGGTAGCTGTTCAGTGTTGAAGTCTGCCAAAAGGTGGCAGCTTTTTTTCCTCTTTCAGCAGTTTTGTTTGTTTCCATTTACACATTTGTCCTAAAGGCAAAAAAACCCCTATCAGCTGTATCTAGAACAAGGGCTGCAGCCATACTGAGACTTAACTAAATTAAGTACCTTGACTGAGCTACCTAGCTCATCTTCAAAGATGGAAATGGTTTGAAAGCTTGCTCAGTGTGAAAGTCTCTGCAGTGTTTCCTTCAGGATCAGTTCTGCATTTATAATGAACAGAAACGCCATGTTATTCCCTTTAAAAAAAAAAGTTTAATAAAAACCCATTAAAACCTTGCTAGCTAGGCTGAACAATACTGCCTGCAGGAACTGTAAAAGTGCATGCTGTCAAATATGACTGATATGCACAAACACCTATGGGCTTATTAGTGCCTCCATAGTGATGTGCTGTCAGCAGTGTATTTCTACTGCATATGACCTAGCAATATTTACCTTTATCTAAAAGGAAAAGAGGGAGGGAGAGTTATTCAGTGAAGCTTGGGTATCTCCTGTAACCTTTGTGGGGTCTCTGCCAGCCACTTCATAACAGCCCGTAGCATATTTTCTCTGTGTAGGACTCAGGTTATTGAAAAGCCATAGCGGTAAATCCTATGTGGCTGGATGTCACAAGAAATAGGAGAACTCTCTGTTTGCTCTTCATTGTTGTATTACAGCTTACATGTCTGCTGCTTCCACTAGCTTATTCCTAGGGGGGTTTATTTTCCATCCTTAAAAGAAGGCTGTCAGACTGATGTAAGGCCAGAAGTGATGCTTTAAAAAAAACATGGGTTTATTGAACCTTGGATCATTTGACAGATGGTCATAAGGTTTTGTTTCAAGTCAAAGAAAGCAGAATCTTGTCTAGGTTTAAATAGCTTATCCCTTGCCACAGGTTTTGGCAGCTTTGTTCTCATGCCTTCAATTAGGAAAGGAAGGCAGCATAGTCATGCAAGGAAAACTGACCTGCAGGAGAAATGCAAAATGTAGGCAAGTTACATGAATGGGGTAAAAATGAATTAACAGGGTAAGATCTTTCCTCTCTTAATAATATGGTGATTCACAGTACAGGGTTTTTGAAGCAGCCTTATTAAAACTTAGTCCTAAGCATCTTTCCTCATTGCTCTGTAGAACACAAGTGACCTTTGTGAATTTAAAGACAGCATGTGTGGTTTCCCAGAAGTACCTTAAATTCACTCTACTTGCTTTTGACATTCAGCTATATCATATTACATAAAGCACTGTAACAGTTTACCATAATGCATCAGTTCGTGAAATTAGGTGTTTCTACTAGTGTTTCACTAGTGGTTTGTCATCTATCATCAGAGTGAAAAGCTGAGGGCAAGGATAGTTGTGTTAAGGTAAGCTATCCCCACTCATGGGCCAGATCTCTTTGGGTGCCTGAATCACTTCTGTACCTCTTGCACATGCTATCTAATGTCTAATATCTAAATAGGGATAAGCAGTGGGAGGCATTTAGGGCTTAGTGCACATAGAATGAGACAGCACTGCGGTCGAAATCCACTGTGTATCTGCAGTACAGGAACCGCACAAGTTTAATTTACATCACCTCAACAGAATGTATTGCTTCAGTACTGATAATGGTAATGGTTTTGTGATGAGGACTCACTGAAACCATCAGCTGGAATCACTCTGTCAGGCAAAGCCAGCCTCTAAACTCTTGAGTGCTGTCCTGGGCTGTGTAAAAGCCACGTTATGAGCCACAATCCAATTCCAGTTCACCCTGCCATCCAGTCCTTATTGTTATCTCCAGGCTAAAACTAGAGTAGGAAGATAGTCTTATAGTAGGACAGTAGTTCTGTCAGTCTACAGCCAGCAGAAAACAAATAGAACGTAATTTCTCATTTATGCTGTATCTTAGGGAAGTGAAAAAAGGATAGAATAATTGTAACCAAGATAGATACGCAAATCATAACCTTCTTAGCATAACTATGCCTGTTTCTAGAAAATTAGAGTGTCAGTGAGCTAAAGGTAATTTGTTCAGAATGCCAACAGAATGATAAATCTGACTATTTGATTTTTTCTCTCATTAGGTAGTTTCAGCAAGGCTGAAAAGTGAATGTAGTTGGTTAGAGGAGCCTTGTACCACTTTGCAGGTACACCTCCACCCACCTCTCCCCCAACAGTAATGTATGTGACTTCCTGAGTTTGTTTTTGAGGCAGAACTGCTTAGTAGGGCTGTGATGACATTTCAGAGATGTTAAAGTATTCTTTTCTGACAGTTCCATGAAGAAGAAAACTCCTATGATGTATAATGGTTAGCGCTGTTAAATTGAATTTTGTGTAAAATTTCTCCATTATAGCTAGACTTTGTACTGTCCAAATTTGTTATTTTTTAAGATAAACATTTATCTCTTGAGAAGTAGCATTGATTTAAAAGCATCCTGAAGGTAGGTTTACAACATGCGAGATGATTGGCATGCCCCGTTCAGCGG
This sequence comes from Steatornis caripensis, assembly GCA_013398225.1. Taxonomy (NCBI): domain Eukaryota; kingdom Metazoa; phylum Chordata; class Aves; order Caprimulgiformes; family Steatornithidae; genus Steatornis; species Steatornis caripensis. Next base: position 74,639 of record VZSC01000673.1, read on the forward strand.
GCAGATCCCCTGTGGCTGTGGTTTTTGTTTTCAGAGCAAGAGAGCTGTATAGTCTTTCATCCATAACGTTCATCGAGAGCTTGAACTTCTACGATTTGTACTCATGTGAAACCCACATTGAAGCCCCATGGGTATTTGCCTGCAAGAAGACTGGAGGGTTTGGTTGTCTGTGCTGGAAAAAAGAGTGTCCTTGTTATTCCAGTCAGTTCATTGTATTCTAAGCCCAAAAGTGTGATAGGCAGTTTGCAGAACAAGTACAGAAGAAATGGTTCTTCCTCAGCAGAAATGTGATTTCTAAGTTGATCATAGTAAGAATAGCCAACTGAAGAGAAGAGAGGAGGCACAGGAATTATGGTTTGGTATTGTAGCGAAAGCATTTTGAGATACATGTGCTTCAGTGGTCACTGTTGACATGACTGAAGCTCTTGTTTCCTTGCGTGCCATTGTCACTGTCTGTCCATTCATAGCTGCCAGGTGTCTTTTCCCTCATACTCTTGGACTCTTTCATGCAGTGACTTTTTAAGGTGTTCTCTGTAAAGGGGTCCAGCCTTCAGTGTGACTCCTAGGCCCCGTAAAAAAAAAAAAAGTATTTAAAATGATCCATTGGTCTTACTTGGTACACATTAAAGCATTTTTAAAAGGAGATGACAACAGAACCTAGTGACCAATGATACTGGGAAGCTGGAAGGAACTCAGTGCCTTTCTTTTGCCACATTTTCAGGCCAAGACTGCTCTCAGGCCTTGGCATGTAACAGTAAGGTTTCAGGAATGGGGCAGCCAGCACTGGGAGACCACCAAGTTAGGGACTACTCAGAGAAGCTGGATGCATTCAAATCCCTGGAACTGGGTAAACCCAAAGGTGCTGTAAAAGTAAGCTGAGATCAGTGTCTAAAATCT
>VZSC01000673.1:77728-92430 GCA_013398225.1 Steatornis caripensis
CACTAGCTTATTCCTAGGGGGGTTTATTTTCCATCCTTAAAAGAAGGCTGTCAGACTGATGTAAGGCCAGAAGTGATGCTTTAAAAAAAACATGGGTTTATTGAACCTTGGATCATTTGACAGATGGTCATAAGGTTTTGTTTCAAGTCAAAGAAAGCAGAATCTTGTCTAGGTTTAAATAGCTTATCCCTTGCCACAGGTTTTGGCAGCTTTGTTCTCATGCCTTCAATTAGGAAAGGAAGGCAGCATAGTCATGCAAGGAAAACTGACCTGCAGGAGAAATGCAAAATGTAGGCAAGTTACATGAATGGGGTAAAAATGAATTAACAGGGTAAGATCTTTCCTCTCTTAATAATATGGTGATTCACAGTACAGGGTTTTTGAAGCAGCCTTATTAAAACTTAGTCCTAAGCATCTTTCCTCATTGCTCTGTAGAACACAAGTGACCTTTGTGAATTTAAAGACAGCATGTGTGGTTTCCCAGAAGTACCTTAAATTCACTCTACTTGCTTTTGACATTCAGCTATATCATATTACATAAAGCACTGTAACAGTTTACCATAATGCATCAGTTCGTGAAATTAGGTGTTTCTACTAGTGTTTCACTAGTGGTTTGTCATCTATCATCAGAGTGAAAAGCTGAGGGCAAGGATAGTTGTGTTAAGGTAAGCTATCCCCACTCATGGGCCAGATCTCTTTGGGTGCCTGAATCACTTCTGTACCTCTTGCACATGCTATCTAATGTCTAATATCTAAATAGGGATAAGCAGTGGGAGGCATTTAGGGCTTAGTGCACATAGAATGAGACAGCACTGCGGTCGAAATCCACTGTGTATCTGCAGTACAGGAACCGCACAAGTTTAATTTACATCACCTCAACAGAATGTATTGCTTCAGTACTGATAATGGTAATGGTTTTGTGATGAGGACTCACTGAAACCATCAGCTGGAATCACTCTGTCAGGCAAAGCCAGCCTCTAAACTCTTGAGTGCTGTCCTGGGCTGTGTAAAAGCCACGTTGTGAGCCACAATCCAATTCCAGTTCACCCTGCCATCCAGTCCTTATTGTTATCTCCAGGCTAAAACTAGAGTAGGAAGATAGTCTTATAGTAGGACAGTAGTTCTGTCAGTCTACAGCCAGCAGAAAACAAATAGAATGTAATTTCTCATTTATGCTGTATCTTAGGGAAGTGAAAAAAGGATAGAATAATTGTAACCAAGATAGATACGCAAATCATAACCTTCTTAGCATAACTATGCCTGTTTCTAGAAAATTAGAGTGTCAGTGAGCTAAAGGTAATTTGTTCAGAATGCCAACAGAATGATAAATCTGACTATTTGATTTTTTCTCTCATTAGGTAGTTTCAGCAAGGCTGAAAAGTGAATGTAGTTGGTTAGAGGAGCCTTGTACCACTTTGCAGGTACACCTCCACCCACCTCTCCCCCAACAGTAATGTATGTGACTTCCTGAGTTTGTTTTTGAGGCAGAACTGCTTAGTAGGGCTGTGATGACATTTCAGAGATGTTAAAGTATTCTTTTCTGACAGTTCCATGAAGAAGAAAACTCCTATGATGTATAATGGTTAGCGCTGTTAAATTGAATTTTGTGTAAAATTTCTCCATTATAGCTAGACTTTGTACTGTCCAAATTTGTTATTTTTTAAGATAAACATTTATCTCTTGAGAAGTAGCATTGATTTAAAAGCATCCTGAAGGTAGGTTTACAACATGCGAGATGATTGGCATGCCCCGTTCAGCGGGCAGATCCCCTGTGGCTGTGGTTTTTGTTTTCAGAGCAAGAGAGCTGTATAGTCTTTCATCCATAACGTTCATCGAGAGCTTGAACTTCTACGATTTGTACTCATGTGAAACCCACATTGAAGCCCCATGGGTATTTGCCTGCAAGAAGACTGGAGGGTTTGGTTGTCTGTGCTGGAAAAAAGAGTGTCCTTGTTATTCCAGTCAGTTCATTGTATTCTAAGCCCAAAAGTGTGATAGGCAGTTTGCAGAACAAGTACAGAAGAAATGGTTCTTCCTCAGCAGAAATGTGATTTCTAAGTTGATCATAGTAAGAATAGCCAACTGAAGAGAAGAGAGGAGGCACAGGAATTATGGTTTGGTATTGTAGCGAAAGCATTTTGAGATACATGTGCTTCAGTGGTCACTGTTGACATGACTGAAGCTCTTGTTTCCTTGCGTGCCATTGTCACTGTCTGTCCATTCATAGCTGCCAGGTGTCTTTTCCCTCATACTCTTGGACTCTTTCATGCAGTGACTTTTTAAGGTGTTCTCTGTAAAGGGGTCCAGCCTTCAGTGTGACTCCTAGGCCCCGTAAAAAAAAAAAAAGTATTTAAAATGATCCATTGGTCTTACTTGGTACACATTAAAGCATTTTTAAAAGGAGATGACAACAGAACCTAGTGACCAATGATACTGGGAAGCTGGAAGGAACTCAGTGCCTTTCTTTTGCCACATTTTCAGGCCAAGACTGCTCTCAGGCCTTGGCATGTAACAGTAAGGTTTCAGGAATGGGGCAGCCAGCACTGGGAGACCACCAAGTTAGGGACTACTCAGAGAAGCTGGATGCATTCAAATCCCTGGAACTGGGTAAACCCAAAGGTGCTGTAAAAGTAAGCTGAGATCAGTGTCTAAAATCTATGAGAAATCATTGCAATAGAAGGAGGACCTTGGCAACCTGAAAAGACTAGCAGTATGTTCATTTCTACAAAGGGCAGGATGGAGGACATGGAGAACTACAGGCTGGTCCGCCTCGTATCAGTCCTTAGAAAGAACGTAGGGCATGTCCTCTTGAACTCCATTCCCAAACAGGCAGAAGACCAGAAAATCGTTGGAGATAGTCAGCATGGATTTGCCAAAGATCAATTGTAAGTCACCAGCCTGATGGTCTTCTGTGTCACATGACTGGCCATATGAGCACTGGAGGACCATGGATGTACTTCACCTTGACTTTAGTAAAGCTTTAGGCACCATCATCCCCATCACTCTCATGTTGGAGCTGAGGAGGTCTGGGAGGGTGAACAGCTTCTTGGGCAAGTTGAAAACTGCCTGGGCTGTTGGACTCTGAGGCTAACATTTGATGGCTTCATGTCCGGTGGCAGCCAGCATGGAGCAGAGCTGGCCCCAGAAGGCAGTATTGGGGCTAGTAGTGCTCAGTATCCTCATCTGTGACCTGCATGATGAGACACTGGTCAAATTCTACACAATCCTCAACTGAGAGGACAGGGGGCTTGGCTGACACACTGAATGGCAGAGCTTTGCTGCAGAGGGACCTTGGTAAACTTGAGGATTGGGCTAACAGGAGCCTTGCGGAAGCACCAGAAGTGAGAACCTCTGCCCTGGGACAGATCCTGCAGGTGCAACATCTCAGGCTGGGAAGCGGGGGCCAGGGTAGTCCTGCTGAAGAAGACCTGAGGATTCCAGAGGACCCAACCCATCACAAATAGGCTAGGCACAGCACTGAGAAAAGTTACTATCCCAGCCTGCTTGGTGATGGTGAGACCACACCTGGATTGCTGTGTCTGCCCTCAGCTCACCTTCCCAGATCAAGGGGGAGGTGGAGCAACTGGCAGGGCCCAGTGGGCACTGCCTGTATGTTCAGGGGATCACATTTACCCCTGTGGGGAGACGGAGGGAGCTGGGCTTGCTTGGGCTGGAAAGAGGTGTCTGAGAGGTGAGGTAGTGGTGGCCTACAACCATCCAATGGAGAGATACAAAGACAGCAGAGCCAAGTTCTTGGCAGTAGCAGGTGATACAAGATGCCATGGCGATAGATTGCTGTTTGAGAGGCCCAGATTGGACTTTAGGGAAGACTTTCACTAGGAGGAGGGTGCAGTGCTGGAACAGGTTACCCAGGGAGGCTGTCAAATCTCCGTGCCTGGAGTCTTTTGATACTTGGCTGAACAAAGGTGCAGCTGCCCTCATCTAATGTTGGCAATGGTGCTGCTCAGAGCAGGAGGTTGGACAGGGACCTGTGGAGGGGCATTCCAGTTCATGTGGCTCAGTGATCGTGTTGTACAACAGTGACAGCAGCGGGCAGGTTGTTTCCTTCCTTGTGCTGGAAGGCCCTCCAGAGACCAGAATCGAGACCACATAGCTGGAGTCCAGTCTATTGATACCTGATCTCACCAAGACACGTAGCCTTCATCTCAGCCATCCTCCTTCCTTCATCTAGGCCACTGTCTTTAGAATAGAAAGGAGAATCTGTTTTATTTCACAAACAAGGCAGATTAGGTAGAATTTTGATTAAAAGACCTAACTACAAGAAGCAGATGAAACCAGCTCTTTCAAATGGATGTTGCCATCATAAATAATATTGTTGGCACTTGAGCAGTTTAAACTGCTAATTCTGTGTGATGCCTGATTTTACTGCATTAAGGGGGCAAGCCCCTCACTTTTATGCTATCTTTTGCAATTTGAAAAATGGATTTTTAGAGTCCTGAGGTTTAATCAGTTAATGTTTGTGCAGCTTTCTGAATTAATAAAATGCTATCTAAATGTGAAGTTTAACTGTGCTGTTGGAGAACACGTTTTGTAACTGAGCTGAAGGCCCAGGGAAAAGTCATTATGTGTAAGCTCCTGGACTCCTGTTCCCTTTCATTGATTGCCATGTCATTTTTCAGCCTGTCTGTCAATGTTCAGAGAAGCTCTAACCCATTGTCAGACCTAGGGGAAAGGATCGTAGTCCTCTCACTTGTCTATGCCTTGACAAGTAGTGTGTGGGTGAAGCTTGCTTTTTTCCTATACATGAACGTCAAGTGGGTTTTTTGAATCAGCAGAAGGAAAACCAGCAGCCAGTGCAGTTTTCACAGGAGAACAGAGTGGTCCTCAAAAGGTTTCTGCCATCTGCATTTCTTTCCATCCTATAATTGGTGTGCCAAGCCACTGTTCTCCCTTTTCACCGCTGCAACTATGACTTAGGAAAGTACAGAAAATATGAGGAAGCTCTGGAGCTAAAAGATGAGTGGAAAGGGGTCTGCCAGACAAAACTGGTGTGCAGATTTTATAACTGAGTTACTGAAAGGCAAATTTGGGATGGAAGTGGCATGGAGACTAGAGATGGACGAAGAATGGCTGAGCCTCGGAGTAGGCAGGGATTTGGCAACAGATGCTTTATGCTATCAGACATTCAACAAGCTCTGCATAGGATCATTGCATTTCCCAATACTTTTGGGGAGAGTAGGCTGATGAATCGTCTCTTGGTACTGTGTGCATGGACACACATGTATGTATGCAGAGAAGAGCCCGCCAAGGACAGATTAAAATCTATGAGACATTAAAATACACCATCTCCTCAAGATTTGTCTTATTTATGTTATCTGTGGACTAATTTCATGATTCTCTGATGGTCTGAGTTATGACTCTTGCGCACTTAAAGCTGACATAACGGCATCCTCTATGTGATGGGTTTAATCCTGGCACAGAATGAAAAAGGAGGAGGACTGCACCAAATAGGCTTAATTATGTGCCTTCTCTTGTGGCTTTTCTAGTTTTTCCAGGGAATAACTCGCAGTACTTGCTACTTGTTTAATGTGGTCTCTTGATGTTACCGAACTGTGAGTTGTTGCAATACCCATTGCGTTCCAGGCATGTTTCTGTTCAGGTACTTGTGCATCAGAGTATTGTCTAACTTCTTAATTTTTAAGCTTCCGGCCTCCTGAGTGTAATTGAATAAGCACACTCGAGAGCAAAGTGGCAACTAGACGCACAGCATTATGCATCCTTTCACATCCTTCTCTTAACTACTGTGCACACTGGGAAGTACTGAACAGGCATTCTGCCTCTCTGATTTTATTGACAGAACCAACTTCCTCTTAGCTTTCCCTTTTGGTCTGTCTGTCTTGCTGATGATGACAGAACATTATCCTATCCTCTAGTCTCAGAACAGAGATCTCAAAAGTAACTTGCAGTTCGCCTCTGTCAGCAGCAAAAGAGAAGATGCATATTGGTTAATCAGCTGTGCAAGGCTGAATTATTTAAACACTCTTTTGTCATTGTCTGGGAAAGATTTTAATTTTAGCATTGAATTTTAAGTTTTTAATTAACTAACTCCTTTTTTCAGTTCAGTGCTTTCCAGCTGGGAGCAAACACTGCTGAGTCATTTAGGAATTGGACTGTAACTGTATCTGGCTCTCGTTCCCATTACAGAAGGCAATACCTGGAGCTTTTAATTGTTTTCTTCTTCTTCCTTCTGATTTTTTCCTTTTGAAAAACTGGATGTAAAATGCTTTGTGAGGAAAACATCTTTTATTGTGGTCTACCTAAAGAAAGTACTGTGATGAGATTCATCTTTCTGTATGGATATGCTAGGGATTATTAGAATTTAAAGTGATAAATAGTAATAAATTTCTATAATAGTGTTCCTTTGGACACTATACCTGAGTTTAGGGAAGCGACAGGGGAAACATAAAAGAGCTGTGTGACGATCGCTGCTAGGAGACTGCTCTCTCTGCGTGTAAGGCTTCAGGGATGCTTCTAAGCAAACAGAGAAATTAATAAGGAACATTTATTGGACTGGAGTGTGAGAAAAGGGAGGACTCCTGTTTTTCCTAACTTCATGTTTCTATAGCACTGCTGCAGTTCGCAAGGTTCACAGTGAATATTGGTTGTTTGAGGGAGAATGTTTTATGTGAGTGAAATCTTTGAATATATGGGGCAAATCAAATTTGCCTGATGCCTTAGTGAGAGGAAAAAAATAAACTTTATTTTTCTTTGATGGATTGTTGACCTTCCTCTTTAGGAAATGAAAAATACTTGAATAGGAGGTAATTGTAAAGACCCTTGACTTGCAGATCTCTGCTCTGATGGCAATCTTGGCCACATGCTGTTTGCAGTTGTTTAATGCCTGCCTTAACTTGTCCATTTGTGAAATGTATTACATGCCCACAAGAGTTTGTATGAATTCATTAGCGTTTCTGAATTGCTCTTGCATCACCTAGAGAAACATGCTCACATACTTGCTAGGTATTAGAAGTGAAATCCTGGTTTTGTGTAAGCTAGTAGCAAGAACTCTGATCAACTTCAAAAGAGGTAAGATATCATCCAATTACCATAATTAGATTGTTAAGGATTGTTCAGCTCCAAATTTTGTAATAATTCAAAGGCAGTTACCTTCATGAATTTTAAGTCAGATGCAAGTACAGCATGTTACAAATCTTCTGGTGCTTATGCAGTCACATTGCACTCAGCACTGGAGACTATTCACATTCTTAGTGTTCAGCACATTTCAGAGCCTTGATGAGGCAATTAGAAAATCCATATAAATAAGCCTAGAAAAAGTATAACAGTATATTTTCTTAATGTTGTCACTCAGGTAATGCCCAGTTCTTCCATGGCTTTTACCAACTACTGAGCTCCTGCTATGAGAATTTTGCTTGAATAGTTAATTTGGAAGTTCAGTGTAAAATGAAGAATCCGAAGATCAGCTCAGTGGGACGTTTTGTGATACTAGTGGAAACGTTCTCTCCAGTCAGCATCTCCAAAGACCATAAAACTTGATTTAAATTTTTTTCTACTGTACAGTCCCCAACAGACGTTGACTGTTAATAGTTTTTATAGCTCTAATTTAATCTGGTAGAGTATTGAACTTGTAAGTGAAAGGTAATAAAATCCTTTTAGTAGGAAGATGGAGTTTATGTTCAGAATAACAATCTATCAGTTTTGCAAAGGATTGTTAAATTGCTGCTTTATAACTGTGATCAGATTAAGTCAGCCTAGCTGTGTTTAGAGCCTTACTTTTCAAGGAAGTAAGTTAAAATAACAAAACTATGGTCTTTGGTTATTAGGGAAGAAATTTGCTTGAATTGGCATGGGGACACTTTAATTTGTATCAGGTATCTGGATGTCTGCTCTGTGTGTATTATTGACTTGGATGTGTTGGTAAGTATTATTTTCAAATAGTGTGAACTTCAATCTTTATGAATTCTAATGCATGCCACTTTTGTAACTGATTCTTCTGTCCCATTGTCCTGTTTTGATGTCATGTCTTTAGGATCTTATTTGATAGTGTGATACTAGGTTTACAAGAACATCTCATGCTGGAAATGCTAGACCTGAGGTGCAAGTTGAGGAGTTGCCTCCGTGTGTTTGTCCTGGAAGAGCAGGTTGCCAATTTCTGCAGTAAACGCTTTTCCTGGAGAACCTTATTTTCCTCTGTAACTCTGTAGGCTGACGTCTTTTCAGGCTGCAGCCATCTTACCTAGACTGCTGCCTTGGAAAGGTCAAAGGATGCAATAGGTGCTCCAACCTCGCTGAGCATGATGAGGTTGTTTAGCAGAAGAACCTGACCTGGCTTTTTCCTGCGTTTACCCTGAGACTGACTGGTGAGGATTTAGGGTATGAACAATTAGCAGGGTGTATTCAAAGCTGTTGGATAGTCATCAGATGACCAGCTTTTAAAGGGACTAGCAATAGGATACTAAGTTTGCCCAATGCCTAGGGCCAAACGATGGCTTTGTCTTTTGTACATCTCAGGGTTGCCTCAGGGTTCTCACTGACATGCGTTTCAAAAGTTTTATGCATCTGTATCAGACAAGGATGTTGGGCCAAAGATTGCAGAAATGGTCCTCATTGCTGATGTGGTTTTGAGTCTTACCAGTCTAAACACCTTCATTTGAAAGCTTCTTTGAACAGGTGCTTTATTCAGTGTGTATCTGTACGCGCATAGCACATTAGCATCACTTTTCTTTTTTACAGGTATCTCTGTTACCTCATTAGTTCTGAACAGCGCAACTTGAAGCTGTCTTCATCTCAAAAACATCTTGCTACTAAGCTGATAAGCCATCCTTCCCTTTTGTGACATGAATGTTAAAATGTTGTAAACAAGCTTCCAAAGGATCAAGAGCAATTTTTTCATGCAAGATATATTAATTTGTCTTGTAACATTCCTTTTATGTCAACCACAGCAATTCCCTGTGCTTAAGCATAAAAATCTTTTCATGTGTTTGTCTGAAGTGACAGCAAGTTGCCAGAGATGTTATCAGACACAGTGCGTGAGGATCAGAAAAACCGTTGCGTTGTGACTGCAGATATTACAAATGTAGGGGAAAATACGATTAAAAGCTGAGTACTGTTAGTAGGTTTCTCCCATAGTTTGTGAGTGTTCAGGGGGAATGTGGAAAATAAAGTATTTGCAATTTAGACTAGCAGTTTCTGAAACACCACAGAGCAATATCAGCTAGTAGGGTTTCTGTCATATAATGCAAAACAGGTGTGTTTGGTGCAAAATACTGAGTGCTGTTTGCTCTGCAACCACATGGGTTTTGCATGATGATGATGAATGAGCTCAGGACCCAGGAAATGCTAAGTGCTTCTGTCTGTGGCTATATATCTAGTTACAATGTGATTATTTTAACTGCATCTCTTTAATATCAGCATTGCACTGTGCAGCCACAGTGCAATTTAAAACCTGTAGAGGAATACTCCTGAAATGACTCATTGGTGGACATCTTTCTGAAAAGCTAATAGACCATTCAGAGCCCTGAGCAGTAGAACATGACACTGGCAGCATGTACCGTGAAGGAGTCTTTCATCTCAGCTTATTTCCCTTGATATCTGGATAGCAGCAGAAGTTTTTTTGAAGCTATGGTGCTTTTCCTAGCTATTCACCCGGGAAGATCCCAAGAGCCTTATTAGAGCTGCAAGCTAATAGGAGAAAGTAAATGCGAGGAAATTGTAGCTGGAACCCTACAGTACAGGTCTACACAGTGATCTCAGATAGAGCGTGCCACATGGATTCCCTCCCACTGGAGGGAAATACAAGCAAACACGTAGCTTCTAATTTTGCCCAGAAAGTCCGCTGGTGTGAAACAGAATATTCTTCTGTCCCTCGAGGTGGATGGGGAATTGATCTCCATGTGATCTTTTAACTCTTTCTAAGTAGTGGGCTCTAATCTGATCCTGGAAATGGTGCCTGTGTTGATCCCGTGGGAGGCCGTCACGTGAAACCGTGGCAAGCAGTGACTGAGAGGTTGTGCCTTTGAGGGATGGGAGAAGTACAAGGATTCATGTTCAAAATGTGTCATTTCTCACTTCAGACACGTTAATTGTTCCTTTGTGGTGTTTGACGCCATTGATTTCAGTAGTGTAAGTCCTGTCAACTTCAGTGAAAGAGAGTTTGGGCCTCTGTCAGCAGGTTATTGTCTTTGTGTGTGTGTGTATGCAGTTGACTGACAGATATGTTGTATAAGCTTTGGAGACAGCAAATTAATGAAATTGAGTTTGTCTGAATTGGTGCTTCAAGTCTATCGCTTATGTGGAAAAGAGTATGTGCAACATTAATGTATACTGTAGGTGTCAGGCCCAGTTACTATAGGAATTCACCGATCTGCTCTGTAATAAGCACATCTAACTCATAGCGCATGAACAGGAATGTTCAAACTGTGCTGTGTAACAAAGTCTCTCTGCTTTCTGTGTGGTTTCGTAGCAAGTACCCCTCATTTCAGCTTTGGAAACTTTCCAATAACACCAGAGCCAAATGTGACTCTGATAGTTCTTTCCTTAGCCCTTATGGACTAGACAAGCTGCAAGAGCAAAAACAGAACACTGCAGCAGACAGGGAAGTCACCCATGAGATGGCTGAGCTTTCAAAAGCAAGAACAAATTTATATTTATTCTCTCCTTTTTAAAAAATAAAATATTTTTTTTTTAAAAAAAAAAGGTAATGCTCTAGTGTTTGCCCTCGTAGGTGATCTCCCCAGAAGTATGTACTAGGAGGACATTTCTGACAAGACTGTGTTCCAGTGCTGAGGCCAACACAATGTAATAGCCATGTCCTTTGGAATGATTTTTTAGGCACCGCTTCACAGCAGCACAGTGTGGGGCGGTTCCTCCTGGCATCCTGCGAGATTGTGCTGGGGTAGCCACCACCATGGCAAAATTGTATTCCTTTCAGCAATATAATTTAGTAGGTAGAACTGGCCATGTGATGGGTGATAAGCCAGTTTCAAAGTGTGAGCCTGTAAATAGAAAGTAGAAATATAAAAACCAAAAAAAGGTTAGTGACTATCTCACAGATTTGCTGTAGCAGCTAGCCCTGTCTACTACTAGACTTCACCGATGTTTCAAACCTGGCCCGAAGTCAGGGCATAAGAGGGACTATACTTGGAACCTCTCTTTTTTTAGAACCACTGCAGGAAAAGAAGGAATGAGAGCCGCCTTTGTTTATTTGCTATTTTTAAAATCTGACTCCCTGTTGCAAGGCAGTAAGACGAGCAAATGACTCTTACACCTGGCAAGTTACCATTGGCAATTATTGCAACGCTTAGTGTCTTTCTGCCACCAGCAGAAGTCTCTCTGTTCCCTTTCATGTCACAGATTTCAGTGTTCATATGGGGATGGTACAATTAAAGCCACAAGATTTAGTGCTCTAATTCTCTTTTGTTTCCAACAAAAGGGAGAGACAGCGAAGGATGATACATGTGACTGGGTTTTTGTTTTTATTTTACTGACCAGCAAAAATACTGTGTGTATATGACTGTGACAGGGTTTGTTTAAACTCATCAAACCATTCTGTTAGTAACTGGATTAAAGGCCATTATTTCACATAAAGGAATCTTGTTATTAAAAAAAAAAAAAAAGCTGTGACTACATTTCTCTCTTCTCTGTTTACAAACCTTGACATATAAGCAGGCTGTACCTTATGTATTTCTGCATGTTTCTTTCAGTACAAATGTTTTCTAGTTTTAGATATGTCATTAACATGATGCAAATGTCAAGAACAACTTCTTAATAAGTATGTCAAAAATGCTGCTTATGATGTGTGTATGGGAGGGAAACATGGTGGTTGACAGGAATCCAGGCTTCATTTTTAGCCCTTCCGTTATTACCCTGTGTCTTACCTGAGATGAGTTGCCAAATCAGACTTTTTTAAAGGGGACATCTGTGAGCATGAGTGCAATTCTCTTGTTCTAAACTGGCATCTGACGGTGAGATATTAAAATCTGAGCTCTTGACCTTGAGTTCAGTGGAGAGAAATGGGAACCATCAGAGGACAATTCACCAGATCCATTTTAGGATGAGGTGAACTACTACAGGAGCTCAGAGTGGCTGGTTTGCACCTTCTGGTCCACAGCTTAGACACTGAGGTGAAGGTGAGCAAGATCCATTTGTGGCCCCTCTACAGGATTTCTTGGACACCCTGGATCTCAGCTAAGCCATGCTTAGTGATGTGGAAGATCATTCCTCTGAAGATTCAACCTTGGTATTTTCAGAAACAAGCTGCTGAAATTCGTACACACTTAAAAAGAGGTTTAAATTACAGCCCTGTTGAGCCTTAGGTTTCTCTCTCTATGAAATTAAACTGCTCATCAGATCTGCATGTTTTAAGTATTAACAGACAGGCTTTATTAATGGACGCTCCAGGAAATGAGATCTCATTATCTTGATTATCTGACCAGTCTTGCTAGAATCTGTGGAATATTACAGTTTTTCTTGCTTCAGTGGTTGGTCCCTTTCATTTGCTTAACTGCACCTTTCATTTACCAACTACACACCCCAGTGTGCTTGCTCTGTGGGCAAATTGGTAGATTGGTCAGCTGCCAAAAGGGAGTAATTTGACTTACCTGAAATGAGCAACAGTGTGATGAAAATACATTACCTTTGTCCCACTGGATAAGCCTCAGATTGTACTGAAATAGAATTAGGCCAAGGAAGTCAATGTACTGGATAATAATGAAATGTTTAATGTGGATTACCTGCATATGAAATTAATACGTTAGAATGAATTGCTGAAGAAATAAAATTCTGTCAGGCCTTTGTTCTGACTCTAATGACTTAAAAATGCTGCACTCTTCTGTTTACAGAAGAGCAAAAATAAAGCTATTGAATTTGTTTTCTTTATTTGGGTGAGAGAAATAGATGTAAAGAATTATTTAAAAAAAAAAGTGGAGCTGTTAGATCAGGATCACACTGAAACAAGGCCATAATGTTTGGGTCTGGACCACACCTGAGAGGTAACAGAGATGGGGATGAAGTCCAGGAAGAATAGGTACATGAAAGCAAGAATCTAAACTTCAAACTCCTTAATCACCTGACTGGGCTTAACTTTGGAAGTCTCTTGGTTGAATTTTATTGTGACTGTTTGATATTTTTCCCTGACCTTAAAATTTATGGCTTTTTCCACTTTATACCTTTTTTCTGGAAGTTAAATATAAATGCAATCTTTACTTTGGACCATTCAAAGGTGAGTTGAAATGTTGCCTGCCTGGGATTTAATGCAAAATGGGCAAATTTTCCAAACTAATTGACAAAGATAATCTTTGACTGGGAGGTATGGAAGAGCTGCAGAGTGAGCTGCGGCGTAAAAATTGCAAGTGTTCATCTGCACTTTGAAGCTTTTTGGTTGTTTGGTTGGTTGGGGAGTTTTTTTGCTGTTCTTAAAGCTTTCTTGTTGCCTCATCTGTTCTAGGTTCATTTCTGTTTCTCAATGCATCAGAGAGTCCAAGCCCTGCCATCCTGAGCCCTTGGCTGAGAAGCAGCAGTGACCAATGCATAGTTCAAGTGGCTGTTTATAAGTTTTACCAGCAGAGTGGAGAATATATTGCTCGTGTCCTTCCCATTGATGAAAGCAGCAGTGAAACCTTATCAGTGGCGAGTCCAGAGAAACATGGGTAAGTCTCATCCTCTCATTTGACTCACAGCTTGAGTTGAGAAGAATTACACAATTGTGTAGCATATCTACTAAAGGGGAGCAGGACACCACACTGAGTACATGTTTGTCTTGCATGGGTCTAAATTATTGTAGAAGCTGGCGATTGGTGCTTATTTTATGATACAAAGCATCAGGAAACTACTGAATCCGTATGACAGCGAGTCTCTAAGTCGGTATCTTCTTTAGTCTCAGTGCTTGCAACTACAGACATAGTGTGAATGCTCATCCTAAGTTTAAAGCTTTTCTGTCAAATGTGATCTGTCTGATCTATACTTTTTTATTACTACTTTATACTGGAAGTCATCTCAAAGCACATGGAAGAGAAGACGACTATGAGGATTAGTCAACATGGGTTCACCAAGGGGAAATACTGCTTGACCAATCTCGTAGCCTTCTATGATGGCATGACTGGCTGGGTAGACGAGGGGAGAGCAGCGGATGTTGTCTACCTTGACTTAAGCAAAGCTTTTGACAGTGTCTCCCACAACATCCTCATGGGCAAGCTTAGGAAGTGTGGGCTAGATGAGTGCACAGTGAGCTGGATCAAGAACTGGCTGAACACCAGAGCTCAGCAGGTCATGATCAGTGGCACAGAGTCCAGTTGGAGGCCTGTGACCAGCGATGTTCCCCAGGGGTCAGTACTGGGTCCAGCCCTGTTCAACATATTCATCAATGACCTGGATGAAGGGACAGAGCGTACCCTCAGCAAGTTTGCTGATGATGCAAAGCTGGGGGGAGCGGCTGACTCACTGGAATGTTGTGCTGCCTTTCAGCGTGACCTGGACAGGCTGGAGAGTTGGGCGGAGAGGAACCTGATGAAGTTCAACAAGGGCAAGTGTAGGGTCTTGCACCTGGGGAGGAACAACCCCATGTGGCAGTACAGGCTGGGGGTTGACTTGCTGGAGAGCAGCTCTGCAGAGAAGGACCTGGGAGTGCTGGTGGACAACAGGCTCACCATGAGCCAGCAGTGTGCCCTTGCGGCCAGGAAGGCCAATGGCATCCTGGGGTGCATTAAGAAGAGTGTGGCCAGCAGGTC
>VZSC01000673.1:92627-112371 GCA_013398225.1 Steatornis caripensis
GAGAAGGCTGAGAGGGGATCTCATCAATGCTTATCAATATCCAAAGGGTGGGTGTCAAGAGGATGGGGCCAGACTCTTTTCGGTCATGCCCGTCAATAGGAGAAGGGGCAACGGGCACAAACTGGAACACAGGAAGTTCCGCCTGAGCATGAGGAAGAACTTCTTTAGTGTGAGGGTGCCAGAGCCCTGGCAGAGGCTGCCCAGGGAGGCTGTGGAGTCTCCTTCTCTGGAGAGATTCAAACCCCGCCTGGATGCATTCCTGTGCAACCTGCTCTAGGGGTAACTGGTTTAGCAGGGGGGTTGGACTGGGGGATCTCCAGACGGCCCTTCCAACCCCTGCCAACCTGTGATTCTGTGATACAAGTATACTATTGGGCTTAGAATATCTACTTGTGTGTCTGCATACATTTTAAGTTTTGTCTTGAATTTGTGGGTTTTTTAAATGCCGTCTCTTGTGATTAGAGCAGTTCCAAGTTACTGCCAGAGGAGGAAAGCTTTTGATCTTTCAAGGGTGCAACTGTTAGAAATGTTTTATCCTCTTTGTGCAATTAATCTTAATTGTTGATGATGTCTTCATTTGTCAGACTGCCCATGTATTCTTTTAAATTTTGGTTAGCAGCAAAACAGCAGGAGCCATAGCTGAACATAGTAAGTATTTCTAAATGCTATATTTAGTGGAGTAAGAATTGGATTTGCATATATGGAGGCTAAGGTTCTACCTGTTCTATATACTGATTTTTTTTATTTTTACTTTTTACTTCTGCTGTGAAATGCATGTTAAGCATAATTTTTACTAAGCATCACAAATGTTCTTTGTTTTGATCTCATAGATTGGACAATTTCTAATAGCAAGTCCTGCTGGCTTGTGCTTGTAACAAGATGTGATTATCTGATTACTGTGTATAGCAAATTCTGTATTCTCCAGTAGCAAAAGGAGAATGTGCAATAAAAAAACCTTACAGGAGATAACCTAACTCATAGAAGCAGTTTGAATAGTTGCATTTCTTCTATAACACATGGCCTATAAAAGTAAGGAGGAGAGGTTGTGTGTGGATCTAGATCATACTTAATTCCAGCAACATGATCCAAATTGTAAATTACTGTTAATGTTTGGGGAAAGGTAATTAGGGGAGCTGCAGCAGCTGCCTTCTTCCTTAGCTCTTCGCAAATGCTGTGCTCTGTGTCACAGCTAATAAACATGCTTTGTGTAAAGTGCCTCCTGCATTGGCAATGCCACTGGTCCTTGGCACTTGCAGGTAATACCGCTGTGTGTAAAATGCTTTGCTGTGCTGCATGAAGAAGCTCTAGCTTGGATCTGTAGGCAGGCAGAAATCACCAGGAGCACAGGCAAGTGCCAAATGTAAGGAGCCTTGAAGGGAAGGGAAAGATCACTTTAACTACAATAACAAATGCCTACATTTGCCATCTGCTGGAGACAGTATGGACTACTCAGCTGTGCGTTGCAGATGGCAGATGGAGATTGTCACCACAGTAAAGAAGGTCTGTGCTTTTAAAGAAGGTGGTTTTGGTTATGGCTTGGCTATCCCATATGCTTGCAAGAAGTGTAGCTTGCTCCCTGACAGCATTTCTGTGGCACGTAGAGTAGTGGGGTTGTGCCTGTGGCTTTCAGATTTTATATGGCTGACTCTTTGGTACTCTGGGTGCTATGAAACTTTGCAATTGGAGCAACTGGCTGGTTCATTTTTCCCCCTTTGGTCTTGTCTCTTCACTGTGAAAGGTAGTAGCTCTTTCCCCAGCTCAGCAATGCAGAAAGGCTCTGATACCATGCCTGCATAAATGTGCCATAGGGATAGTTAAGTATCTACCCACAGACTGCAGCAACAGATGATAGGGTAGCAGTTTGTTGTCATTTGCCCTGAACCTTCATTCCAGAGCTTACGAGTGCTCCTCTGCCCTTTACTTGAGGCAATTATATTTGATTATCCCAGCTCTGATAACAAAACATGCAAATGTCACTTTTGTAAAAAACTTCTTTTCTTTAAATAGGAATCAAGAAGAGCTGTTCAGAAGTCAAGAATAATTTAATAAAGTTCTTCAATGAACTAGCAGTCCTACAGTGGAAATCTGTTCTGGTTAATATTTTGTCTTGGAAATTGCAAATAATTGTATTGTTTTGTAATGAATTATTTGACCATGATATAATCAAATGATTTCTAAAATGTTACAAGGATTTTTAGCTCTAGGTGCAAGGTGATTGAATTCCTCAGCGATGAGCCTGTGCTAGAAATAAAAGCACTAAAGTTTCACCGGTGACACTTCTTTGATTCAATGCATTTTACATATTGTTTTGCAAACGAGACGTAAAGTGCGTGTAGTTCCCAGTGACTTGTATGTGCAGTAGTCCATGTTGTTGCTGAACATCAAGCTCATAGCAGGAAGAGTATGTTGTATTGAAACAAATGCACCTGAAGAGTGGTAAAGCAATAAATTGATTCCAGGGTGGATTTTCTCATGTCTTGAACTATGCACAGTGTTAGTATCTTTTTACCCTTTTTTTCCTTAAACCACATAACCTGAATTACATATATTAATATCTTACAAGTTCTTCACAGTTCACCTACATTTACAAGAGAAAAATGTAGGTGCTGTCAGGTGTTACTACTTCATTCAGGATGAAACCAGACAAGGTTTTGGTTGACAGCACTTGGAGCTGATTTTAAGTAGAATTTATGTAAAGCTATGAAATTTCAGTAGTCAGGTAGAGACAGCATAGCACCCAGTATTTATTTGTTACCAGGATACAACTGTATTGTCTTTGTGTGCAAAATACCAGGTGTGATTTCAATGGATACTCCACGTGCATAAAGACTCAAAGGCAGAATTAGGGATGTTCTGTTTGCTCCTCTGGTCTCATTCTCTCTAGAAAAAAACAACCCAAGCCTATGGACTAGAGTTGTACCAATTCCATAATGAGACAGTCATTACAGAAATTGTTATGTGGAAGATGTGTATTTGTTTTATTTTCATACTTGACATATTTCACTGCAGCTGATCTATTGTGCGTAGGAAGAAAGCTAGCTAATATAAGATGCATTACATAGCAGTAGGATAGGGCAGATGGAACAGACACCAGGAAGAATGTGCCAGAAGTGATAACTGCGAATGGTTCCTGAGTGATGAAACACCAGAGGCTGGCAAAGGGATGCTTGTTTTGTATTATACAGAAACTTTGCCAAATACAATAATAACTTTTCTACATAATATTTGCAACAATGCTTACCGCTCAGAAGATAATTATGTCCTTGCTTATCAGTTCAGTGGAATTTTATACGTTTTTAATTTTTTTTAAAGAGCAGAAAGATCTTACTCTGTATTTAATCGATGTAGTTTGGAACACCTTTGGTTAGGCCTTCTCTAATTTAGCTCCTAAGCAATCGGTAGGACTCCTCTATGGGGAACAACACGTTACTATGTTCTGTAATTAGATTTGTTGCGTGACAGAGTTTCTAGATGATCTGACTTTGTGGATGGTTTTTTATATACTTAGTCTCTTCTGGCATCTCTTGCAATTCTGTTGTGTTTTACAAGCACCTGCAAATGATACAGGGTGAGAATCAGCGTGGTGTTATCGATCCTTTGTAAATAGCAAGAGAGTTATGATTCCTGCCATGGAGGACAGCACTTTCTGATTTATCCCGAAGGCCGCTAGATTTTGGTACTGTCTTTTGCAATTTTTCTGCTCCCACGGTATCTCGTATGCAATCCTTTCTTGTTGCTACTTAATGGGCTTCCTTTTTTATGTTACTGGAGGTGAGGAGGCAGCAAGTATGTTTACATAGCAGATTGGTTGTTTAGCAAAGCAAAGTTACTTCCACAATTTAAATGTTGACTTGGAACTTCTGTGTGTTTGTCAGACTGTCACTGTGGCCGCTGATTTAATTTCACCTCTTATTTGTTTTCCCATCTGTTAAATTTATAATTATAATGCTAGTAAAATTGTAAATGTGCTTAGTAGAGTGATGAAAACACAAAGGAAAAGTTGTAAACAGTGTCAGAGTTTATAATACAGGATTGATTTTTATTTCTTTTGATCTATGTATTTCAAAGAAGTTGAGTTGGGCAAGGACAAAAATAGCATTGTTTATTTTAATTGCCATTACTACTTTACATCTCTACCTGCACTATTAATGGTAAGTTGCAGTATTATATACCATGTATCAAACCAAACTTTTTAATAAGCCCATAGCAAACAACAGCATAACTTCAATTTGGTCTTTCATTGCAGACCTCCCTCATCACTAATTCAATAATCTTGTTCTTGCCCAAAAAAATAATGTAACAAGTGGATCTTAATACTGTTCACATGACAGAAGATAATCGAGGCCTCCCTGAAGAGGGGAGGTGAGGAAGATCCTCCAACAGCTACTTCAGCAGGAATATCAGGATGCCAGCCTTGTTCAGGTGTAGATTCAAAAGATGAGATTTGAACTACCAGATTGAGTTCACTTCTGACATCCATCCCACATTTCCTGCATGAGCTGGGCAACCGCCTCTTCTGTCATGTTGCTGCTTTTTGTCTATAGAAAAGAGCACAGTGATTTCTCTGGGATATTATTCTATGTCTTTTTAGATTATAATTGATTTATGTTAGTGGGACTTTGTCTCTCTCTACAAATCCTTGCAAAGGCAAAGGGAGGTTGAGGCTGTGACACTGACAGATCAACATGATCTGTTACATCACCCCACACTTAGAGGATGTGGACTATAGAATCCATGCATAGAATTGATGGTACTTCAGTATACGACTTTTGACTTAAGCAGGTCCATACAAGCTTTGCAAGCCATATGTGATTGCCAGCTTTGCAAGCTGTATGTGATTTTTGGGCTGTGGGTAGGTCCTCTAGACTAGCCTAGAGGTCCAAACTTGAGATTCATCTGAAGGCTTTTGTGTAAATATGTGAAATAAAAGATGTCTCTTAAACAAACCCTGAGATCTGAACATGCATGCGTGAGCGAGGAAGCCACAAAATACTACTACACTTTATAGCCAGTACTTTAGTAGGTACGTGTATGTTTCTGCACAGATCACTTCCAACAGAGAAAGAGCACCTGGTTTTGAAGGTTACTACAAATCACGATGGGCTATTCCTTTTCTGGCATCAACAACTTCACTCAAGATTGATTGCATTGACAGATGTCAAGAAAAATAAACGAAGGAATCACTAGCATCTGTCACATTTGACCTTGGGGCTTGAAGTCTGAAGGTTGTTTCTTGTACTAGTGTTGTTCCTTTTCCTTTTTTTTTTCTTTGCAGTAGCTCACAAGTCTGTCTCAGAGATCCGTAAGCTTATTAGAACGAATTTACCATCTTAGAACCCTTTAACCTTAAAAGTACCTTTCTCAGGTTAGTGATAATATGAATTTGCCTAGCTTTTTTTGTAGATGGAGTTTTTTTCCTTCTTATCCCTGAAAAACTACTTTATGAAGTTCTTGAGGGGGGAAAAAAAAGCCTTTGTTTTGCAAATGCCTGGATTAAGACATAAGAAAGAACGAAGACTGAAGTGTATGTATCTGGGGTATGTCATATGGGCACGTTAACTCAATTTTTGGCATCAAAATACATGTCAGAAAATTTACAGCACATTTTACTCGCAGAGATTTTTAAATCAGGAGTTCAAATCATTCAGTCTAAACTATGCGTTTAAGAAATTCAGATAATTCAGGAAAGTAATCTGGATTTACGGATTCATTAGAAACTAAGATCTCCTGCCTTGGTGGCCAGGCACCACTAATCCTTCCTTTTAGAGAGGAAACGTCAACTGTTCTAGACAGAAAATTAGCACTGAAACTTTTCCTATGCTGTTGCCACTAGTTACATTTTGGTCCCTTTCAGTCTCTCAAATTAAATGCAAAGGGAAAAAAAAAAAAGTTTGTGTGTCTCTTTCCCGTTCCTTTTTAAATCATACCGTCCTTGATACCTGTGAAGAATCAGACCTTTTTATAGCATGTGCTTGGATTTGGAAACAAGTTTTTCATCTCCACCTAACAAAACTTCAGTTCTTTCAGTGTCTCAACTCTAGATCTGAAGAAAGCTTTAACTTTGTTGGTTGTGGCACCGTGAGGAGTTCATTGCTAGTTTGTTTTCAGTGGCTGAGGAGATTTAAATCAAAACGCTTCAGATTGTGTAAGGTGAAATGAAGCCCGTCAAAGCTTTATGAAACAGAATGAACCTGATATACACGTCTTCAGATGTGGGAAGATGGTTTTCCCATTCCACTTGAGCACCAGATTATGTAGATTGTCACTTTAGCACTAGAGGTAGGTACATATCTGTACATTTTTCCTTTAAACTTCTTAGTTGCCAATGAAGTGCTGTATTATTTCTTGAGATAAACTTGGATCCTTTTTGTAGATTTTATGCAGCATTGGTTTGCTTTTGAGCATGCCTAATTTTTTGCTTGTAACATAAAGTACATCAAAACAATAGCTGTAAACTGCTCCAGAAGGATTTATTGTGTTGTCAATAGAGATTGGACTGTAGCAGTTTATTTCCTCTTACAGACATACATATGGAAGAGAACTATTTATTACAAAGAATGATATATTCATATTACCACAAACTGAATTTTGAGTGCCATTCACTATTGTGGTATATCATATAGTAAAGCAACAATATTTTGCAGCCTCTGGGAGGAACCAAAGTAAGTTCAGTAATGAGTAGTTGAAATTACTTTATTTTAGCAGTTGATTACAGTGCCAATCAAACTGATTGGAAATCAGTTTGGGGCAATGCGGCAGGGTGGGGGAAAGTGTGGAATCGAAATGCAAATGGGAAGGCCAAAGTTGTGTAGTCTACCTCCAAATAAAGTTACAAAAACAGGCAGGGGAAAAAAAAGCAATTTTAAAGTTAAAGTAAAAGTAGCAAATGAGGGCAATTTTTATCTAATGTATCAAAATTTGGCTTACTAGAGAAACTACTCAATATGTAGAGAATGGAACAGTAAAAGAAAAATTAACTCATTTTTCAGGGTAAGAATTCAGTTTTACAGATACCTAGTGGAGCAGGATTTTCTGCTGCTTTTAATATAGTGCTGAACACACTGTAACAGTGGAGGGCTAAGGTGGTGAGCTGGATCCCCAGTGTGCCTGGAGCAAGGATCCTTGTGGCTTCGCAAATAATCGCAGCACCTGTTGGTGACCTCCTTAGGCTCCAGGAGCTACTTCTGTGCATGAAACCCCAGAGACCGGCACATCCGACCCCGCAGAAATTATGCCATAGTACTATACCTGGGTAACAGAGTTGGGGCACCCTTGAAAGTGACTGTTTTAGGTATTTATTCTTTTGAAACCGAAGTTTCTTTAATTTAAATTACGTCTTACATGGCTGAAACAATTTCTACCGACCACTCTGAGAAACTTAATCCAATTTTATACTGTCCAAATCCTGGGCACAAAAATCCAACATCTTAACCTTTTATATGTTATGTCCTTCAGAATTATTTACAGGCTCCTCTTTTCTGGTTGTTATACTATTCTTACTTTGCAAAGTCTGGGGTTCCCCCCCACCCCAGCCCTGCCTTCTCTCGTTCCTTTAACCTGTTTCCCTTGTTTTATGGATATCCTGTTTTCCTTTCTGCCTGAGGCATCTACTTCAATTTTTAAAAGTCATCCCAAACTAATCTTTAAAGGCCTGTATTGATGCTAGCCCGTGTTGCACTTCGTAACAGTGTAGTCAAGCTGGAATGACTTTCAATTTCCTAAAACCTAAACAAGCAACAACCCACCACACAGACACACACGCCCCAGCCTCCTCTTCCCAAGCATGCTGTCCTCATTTGGGCCAGGACAGAACCAATTTTCTTTTAGTAATTTTACTTTTTAGTTAAGTCTCATCTGAGAAGCTGCACTCTGTGAAATTAACTGCGTGTTTTTCCGGGCAGTAGCTGCTTCTAGCAGTGATAAGGCTCAGTGTTTATAGTTAGTGCTGGAACATCAGTAGCAATGGTATGCAGTAAGGCTCTTGCTTGTAGTTATCCCTATGGAGACCAAGGTCAATGCTTACTTCTGCTAACTTTCTTATGCGCCGGAACTGAAAGAGCAGAGAAGTGGTCACAGCTGCGACCCTGCGGTGGGGAGGAGCGGGTTGGACAGGTGACCCAAACCTGACCAAGGGGAGTATTCCATCCCATATGCGTCATACTCGGTATAAAGCAGAGGGATCACAAGGGTCACGCTATCCTCCTCTTCTACAACCAGCGTCCGAGGAGGACTCTGTCCGATTCTTCTGCCTTTGATCCCGATCCGTGCATTCCTGAATCCAGCTCCTGCCTGCTGCTGCTGAGTACAGTCTGGGACTTTCCTGGGGCGTGCCCTGCAGCATCGCTATATTCGTCATCAGGGAGGGGGGAACTCTATATTGGGTTTGTATATATTTGTATATATATAATATATATATAATATTTCATTATTAATTTTCCTATTATTATTCCAATACGTTATTATTGTAGTTAGATTAAAGCTGTTTTAACTTTTCCAACCATAAGTCTCTTTCCCCCCAGTTTTGGGGAGGGAGGGGGTTAGCAAAGAGTGTCTGTTGTTCGTTTAATAGCCAGCCTGGCTTTAAACCATGACACATGCGCACACACAGTTCATTTTGTCATCTTTCTTTTCTTTTCTTGATTTAGGTATCTCTTCTGCTATACAGAATTGCAAGCAGTGTCTTTACGATCCTTTCCTACATAGTGTCCAAGTATGCTTTCCCACAGCCAAAATGCTTTCAACATTTATTTCCAGAGACTAGGCAACACACCTCATTAATATTGCCAGCCTTGTTTCTAGTTATTTTTCTGCTCCCCTCTAGCTAAGCTATCTGTCATGAGGAAGAACTTCTTTACTGTGAGGGTGGCAGAGCCCTGGCACAGGCTGCCCAGGGAGGCTGTGGAGTCTCCTTCTCTGGAGATACTCAAAACCCGCCTGGACATGTTCCTGTGCAACCTGCTCCAGGCAAACCTGCTTTAGCAGGGGGGTTGGACTGGGGGATCTCCAGAGGGCCCTTCCAACCCCTACCACTCCGTGGTTGTGCTGTCGGCAAAGTTCTATAACTAGCCTGCGGTACAATTGCTTTCTGTATCTCCTACTTATTTTTGACCTTAAAAACCTTCTGAGTTCTGTGTAGCCTCCTCTGCGGCTGCCACACCTTGGAGCATGGCTTTGTCATTGTGTGCAATTTCCTTGAGGCTTTTCCTCCAACAGCTACTTCAGCAGGAATATCAGGATGCCAGCCTTGTTCAGGTGTAGATTCAAAAGATGAGATTTGAACTACCAGATTGAGTTCACTTCTGACATCCATCCCACATTTCCTGCATGAGCTGGGCAACCGCCTCTTCTGTCATGTTGCTGCTTTTTGTCTATAGAAAAGAGCACAGTGATTTCTCTGGGATATTATTCTATGTCTTTTTANAGGTAGTATTCCTGCCTTCAGAGAGAAATTAACTAGGTACTGATAAACTTGCAAGACTTAAAAATCATGTCCTTGACCTGTCCAGCCTTTAAGAGTGTTATGTAGTGCTAATGCAGTTGTTTCTGCATTCTAAGCGCGGTTCTCAGGTATCACTCTTAAATTATCTGAGTTCTGTTTCATGACTCGCACCACAGGGTTCAAGTCCAGCAGGACAGCTTTGCACCCTCGCTTTAAAGAACACTGTTTATATTGCTGCCTTACCAAAGTGGTGCCTGTTATTCTCAAGTGCTGATAAACCAGGTGTTTTCCACTCAAGAAAGAAGAAAGAGAACTTTGATAAATATGACCACTAACTTACAGCTTTATTCTGCATATCAAAAAGAAAACAAAGATTTATTCAGCAGGAATTTGCAAGTTAATTCTCAATAAATTCCCAACTGGAAAATTGAAGGAAATGAAGGCTAAGAAACTATTTAGATTCTGATGCTTGCTGCAGTGGCAGAGGAGGCGGCTTAGGGTTCTTTTCAGTGATCGAGGAATGTACTGAACAGGCTTTTTTTCTGCAGGAATACAGCAAGGACTGCGGTATTTGACACCAGTGGGAAGCACTTTGCAGAGCTTTTAATTTAAAACTCATGTACCATATTTGTTAACTAGTATTGCTAATAGCTGAAAGCATTTTTCTGTCATTTTTCTGTCAAATAACTACCTTTATTTGCTTTGCAATTTCACTGTTTTCTGTGACACATGTCTGGTACAGAAGAAATTATATTCCTGTAACAAAATACTGTCTCAAGGGCTCTTTTGTACTGGCAGTGGCAAACTACTAAAGTCAGCAGCTAGTCTGGCAAAAATATGGTTTTGGGTTGACAGCAACACCAAAGGCACAGGTTTCAGACAGGGTTGTCAAATCTGCTTTGTGCACTGCTTGATACAGCTTATTCCTTGACTTGCACACTGTGGCAGAAGGGTTTTCCACACACTGTGCTGGATAATGCTTGTTTTTAAAATGAATCAATACAGCAAAGCCATGAACGTTCATGGCTTGCACAGTACCATTTTATATCTTGTACACAGAAATGAACAGTCCTCCCCACCGCATTTGGAAGTACTTGCCTTTTCCCTACCTGTTTTTCTTTATGGACATTGAGTTCTCCGAGTCACCAAGTACCGATGCCAGCTCTTCAGTCAGTCAGTAACCTTATGATACTTGTTGCCTCCTATATCAGGCTGACTAAATACGATTTTCTACTGGAAATAGCACCAGTGAAGTTTGTTTACTGAATGTAATCAGGAACTTCTCCTGATTGGCATGCAATTCATGCTGATGGATTGAGGCCACAAAAACGCAATAATACAGTTCCTTTTGACAGGACAAAGCTATGCTAATCTGGGACTTGAACCAGCAGTACCATCTGCCATCCTTGATGAACTTCGCATGAGGATAAGACTGGAGAAGATCGGCGCAAGTCTAAATCTTTCACTAGGCAATGCAGTGTTTATGACTCTGCTTCACCTAGCAAGGAATACAAGCAGTAGGGTAAATGAGATGAACTCAGCTGTCTCTTGTATTCAGATCAGCCGCCAGTTGTTATGATGCCTTTATAATGCCTTCTAAGGGGAAGATTTTATCAAAATATTTCCATTTAAATACTTCTTAATAAAGAAGCCAAATACTCTGATTTTCTTCAGCAGAAGAAAAAAAGTGTAAAAAAACTTTCTTTGTGCAGTGTGCTTGCTAGAGATGATGACTTTAGTTAGAAAATTGCTATCAGTGTGTTAGGTGCAATGGATGACCTGATTATTTTTAGGATGTTAAACATCCTAAGGGTGTCTAGCTAAATGTATTACCACACCAGAAAATAAAAACGTGAGATGATCCATCTGGATATTGTCTTAGTTTGAATGGAGACAGTCTGATACTATTTTTTGCATCTCTGCTCTTTCTAAATGCCTGGCTTTCAGGAGATCTTGGTATGGGAAGTGTGGGCTATTGCTTTTGACAATTCCGATGCATATCAAAACCACAATGATTGCAATTTGTTATTATTTCATGCCAGATGAGCTATTCAGAGGCTCATTTCTTAGAGGTCTCTAGATAGCATCTGACACAAGTTGATTTCCTTTTTTTTAAAGCCAGTTGCCTGGGAACTTGGGCTCCTTTCATTCCTTTAGACAATTTCTCCAGGTCAAGGCTGGGGCATGTATCTGGGGTGTTTGAAAGGGAATTGACTCTGCTTTTACTATTTCTGTTTTAGATAGAGGATTTTGATTGCCAGTATCAAGGCAGTTGCAGTTGACAGTGCCTAGTAAAACAGCCCCTCTTGAGCAACGAGAGATACCACCAACTTCAATGTTTATCAACGATCAGACCACTATCAATTTTAAAATGTTTTTTCAGGATTTTACTTTCTTTTAACATATTGCTTGTCACCAGTTTTCTGTTACAAAAGGAAAAAAAATCCTACATAATTTTACTGATTTCTTTTCTTAAATATTTGAAAACAGAGTGAGTGGTGTTGTCTTGGACAACAGAATTTATCTTTCTATCAGCTCTTTTATCTCACTTATTCCCAGTGGTCACTGTTCCCTGCTCCCTCTCTCAACATACTTTTCCCTTCTAGTTTTGTTTTCCAGGCTTTTCTTCTAAACAGGCTTTCCAGATCCTCAACAGGTCTCATTTTCTGTCTCCTTTTGTCTTCGCTCCCTGTCTCTTGCTCCTGTCCTGCTTGCGTTTCGCTCGGGTATTTTTCTTCTTCACATGTTCTGGGTCCAAAGGCACAGAGCAGCTTATTTCGTGTGCCCAGGTCTGGTACTGCCTGCTACAGCCCAGGGTGAGCGCTGGACACCTCCTGTTGTGCAATTCAGCTGCCACTTCTAGAGGAAAATCTCTGCCAAGAGAATACAAACATCAGCCTGTTAGAGGCTTGCAAACTGGCCTCATTGAGGTCAATTTTCACGGAAAGGGCCCCACAAATGAAGCAAGTGATGCTCTCCAACAGCACTTTCATCAAGTGTTCTGAAAGACTCTTAAAAACATGAAGACCCCGCTGAAGTAGGTGGTACTATACAGATGGACACAATCAAACATTAAAGAGGTATTCTAGCAGATCATTAGATTCTAGCAGATTATTAGTGAGGTTGGTATTCAGTAGAAGTGCAGTTGAGTGGCACTGCATTTATGGCATTATTTTTACTTGAAGAGTGCTGGTTTTAATGAAGAGAAATAACATTGATGTCTGAGTTTTCAGAGTCGAAGGAATTTATTCCAGCAGAGATGTTAATGTGTATCTCCTTCACCTCAGGTGACTGGCCTAGCACTGTTTCGGGGAGCGCTGAATTTCAGCATATGTACAAAATCTAGATTCTGCATTTGCTGCAGTGTAGAAATGCTTGTAGGGGCAAAGTAAAGAGAAAAAAAATCAATTATTCAGAGGCTAGGAAAATTCTAGCTCTGTATCTTCTCCTGAGTCCTTTACCTCATAATGAGCACCACACAGCAGAGAAATTTCCATCCCACAGGGGACAGGCATTACTCTTTCCATGTCCTCTTCCCCATGCCCCTCCCAGCTCTCCTTATTGCATTAATTCTCCACATCCTAAGACATGAATGTCTTTTTCTAACTGAATTTTTAACATTTCTTTCTCAAATTAATCACTGCCTAATTCCAGTTTCATGTGCCTTTGATGCCTAGCTTTAATTGCCTTAAAGTAGAAAGCTTCAATGAGCAGAGAAATTAAAATTGCAAAATCCTGATGGCTTTTTTTAGTTGAGTTATTTGCCTCCACAGTCAACTTGAGTAGCATTTTTTTTTGTTTTTTCTTCTTTTTATTTTAAGTGAGTGAATGTCTTACTAGTTTTCCATTTCTGATGGCTGCAGGCTTAACTGCAATGGATAGGCTACATTTTAGCTCCAGAACATGGAATGTGTTCTGCGTTGCCTACGTTCTGGGAGAGATGTTGCAAGTCAGTGAAATGAGCTCTCCCTTTCTTTTGAAGCTGGACTCTACTCAGGAAGGAAACTGCCATTTGGAAAGATGGAAACCCCTAACATATAGTGAAGTCTCAGAGATGTCATGGGGGGGGCAAAAGCAGGAACGAAGCACATTGTATCCAACTGAAAAGCCAGAAGTGATTTAGGACAATGTACGATTTCTTTCATGCAGAAATTGTATCTTCCATGAAATCAGAACTTTTCATGGGAAAAGTTCAGTTTTGGTTAAGTGTTTTCCCTTAGGGCAAGATAGATGAAATATTGGTTTCTTGGACTGGCCCCAAGTACCTTCTTAGTTATCTGTTCAGCATTACAATAGATGTCATTTTGCTGCTGTAGTTCATGCACAACAAAGTTTGTATGTCCTTTTTTACAGGGATTGTCCTTTATCCCTCTGATAAGCCAGCAAGTCTCCTCCAGCCACGATGTGGCATGCCATCGAAGTTGCATGACTTAAGGAGAATCATCATGAGTGCTGATGGGAAAACTGTTTATACAAGGAATAACAACACCATTTGAGTGTCTGTATGACTGTGCCATACAGCAGTATGGCATCATAAGGGAGTGCAACTGAATGATGAACTGACTCTGAGAGAAATACTGCAGGTCAGTTACATAAAGCAAAGCAAAACACGCTGATAAATTAATACCCATATCTTGTTTTAAAAATGCAACTGTACAATTGTGATGCTACTTTACAAGTTGTTTGGGTTTTTTGAACTTAGTGAAATGTAATAGCAAAGCCAAAAGGTCTCATGTTCTCTGACTTAAGAGTAAAGTTCCTTTGTGGAGAAAAATCACTGTGGTGTAGGACAAGTTTATTAATTGCTTGAGTGAAAAAGTCTTTCAAATGCTAGATTTCAAACCTGAAATTTGTTGCCTTTTACTGACTTCTTTTGTTTCTAGGACTCATATGACTGCTTTTTCCCAGTATTGACTTTTTCTTAATGACTTCTGCTTGTAGTCTTCTGTAATAATTTATGCCATGATTGTGTACAGTTGTTATCTACTGACTGATAATAGAGTTTGTTTTACAAACAGCATTCATTGCAATATAACTGTTCAGTACTGGCACAGTAAGCTGTGGTAATAACTTCTGCAGGTTAATGTCATTCTTTACTCAGCTGTAGCTCAATTATCCATCAGAAAGTATCTTGTTTTCTGTTCCTTGCCTGTGACAGCCCTAGTGAGAGTGGTTTGGGTTTATGGGATTTTTCAGCATTTACATGTAAAATGGATTTTTGGTGCTTTTTTTACCTCAGAGAAGTATTCTAAACATCCTTTTGGAAAGTTCGGGATGTTCTTGAGGACCAAAGACTGACTTTTACCCTTTTGGACCAGAATAGTATTCAGAGTTGAAGATCAACAGATTGTCTTTGTAAGGAAGAAAAGTTGGCAATGAGGCCAAAGGTTTTGATCATCCCGTTGTTCTGAAAGTCTTCTGTTCCTGAAAACTAGAGACATCAAACACCATAAAAGTTTGTGGTTCACAGCTCATGTAGTCCAGAGGCCTCTCTAGTCTTCTTTGTGGGCCACTCTCGGTACTTACTGAGCTATGTTTAATGTTTGCTCTTTTCTGTATATGATATTCCTGGTTTTCTTCTTCGTCATGTCTCTCCCTCACATGTGCATTATACCATATACAGGAATTGGCTTTATCTCTCCAGCTCCCTAAAAAGTTACTGTTTTCTCTCTCTTTCTCTTTTTTCTTGACTATATATAGAGCGAGGGATTTTTTGCTTATGGACTGGTCGTTGCTTGTGCACATAGTTTGTGTGTGTGTGACACACACACATACGTGCATGCACACATACCTTTTGCTTTCTGACTTTGTTTCAACAGTCTGGTACTGTATCTTACATCTTTCATCCTGGAATGACTGCTGAAGGGTGGCTTTGCTGATTCTTATTCCCTTTTGGAAAAGCCAGCAGTGTTATGCAAGTCCCATCCATCTGCTAGGGAATGCAATTCGAAAATTACTTTTTAATGGTGTAGAAGAAGCATAAGCTCAATATGTTTTCAACCACAGAAGGAGAAGGAAGGGAGGGCGTGTTCCTCCAGCTCATTAATCAGAATGAGAATGAGAAATGGAAACAGCTTCCTAGTCATTTACTATTTGCTGCAAAGTAAATCTATCTAAATATTAGTGCACTGACGATAGTACAAAAGGGGGATGGCGGGGGAGGCAGGAAAAAAGCCTTGTCATTAGCTTGTCACGCTCTGTAGCAAGGTACATGGGAGGCCAAAGATATATGTACTATGGCATTTCTGTAATGAAAACTTGAGCAATAAAAGTAGTTTCTGCTATGTTCTGGAAAAGAAACTCTCAGAGGAAACACATTAACAGTATTTCACATTACAAATTATTATTGCATATTCAGCTATTGTTTCAAATGAGAATTGTGTGTATTACAGGGCGAGGGAAGAAAGATACAGTTAGTATTTCTTCTGTAAGCAGAACTGAAATTTTATGCATCTGACTATATCAGTTTTACCCTATAAATTTAAGTTAATACTCTCACAGAATGATGAGTCGGTTGTCCCTAGGATACCTGATGGACTTACACATGTAGTTCGGGTTATGCTGATCGTGACTGAATATGTGAATCTCTTCACTTTCACGGTGCTTAAATGAAAGAAGTTGTTCCAGTGTGAAAATGAGACTTGTTGGATGTATGTAGTAAAGGGTGGTCTCCCACACTGAATTTACAGACTGTTGTAGAAATTGAATATTACCAAATAACAGTATTTGTACTCTGAGTGCAAATTGCATTTTTCCCACCATGCCTGAAAATTTTGAATTAATTAAATGCTTTGTTTCATCCACTCCCCTCTCTTCACCCAAGAGGGATGTGTGTGAAAGCTGGCTGTTTTCTTTACCTTCTTAACACTGTAATTAATTTTATGATCTTGCACAGGAGGTCACATTTGTCTTCAGAAAAATGTGGAAGAAAATTTAAAATATCATTGACAGTTTCTGTATTAACATGTTGCTAGCAGAAAGCTATTGCTGTTTTGTTAGAATGCAGATTTTTTTCCTTCCTCCTGTAGCCTCCTTCCTAGAGGAAGAAGTCTCCCTCCTTCATCTTCATCTGCCATCCTCCCTTGACTGGAGAGCCAAGTGGTCCACTGTTTGGCTCCCTTTATGCTCTCAAGAAACAACCTCCAGCTCTTCTCTCTGAGCTGTTGGCTCTGACTGCATA
Source organism: Steatornis caripensis (assembly GCA_013398225.1). Taxonomy (NCBI): domain Eukaryota; kingdom Metazoa; phylum Chordata; class Aves; order Caprimulgiformes; family Steatornithidae; genus Steatornis; species Steatornis caripensis. The sequence continues at coordinate 109,247 of VZSC01000673.1, forward strand.
CTTCACTTTCCATTTTCTGATTTCTGAATTAAATTATTGATATGTACTCACACTTTGGAATTTGGCTTAAATATGTGTGAAAGTGAGAGAGAGAGAGAAACTACTTTTCTTAGTGTGTTAGCTTCTTGGTGTATAAATTGAAAAGCCTTAGAGATAACTGTTGTTCCAGAAGTGGTGTGCCACTGAAGTTTCTAGTTCATTTTTTTCCCCATTAAGCTGCAGAAAACTGAGTCTAGGGTCCTATTTCCAATTCCTGCATTAGCTTATATAAAAGGCAGGAGGGAGAAATGGTGTTTTGTTTTAAGGTTCTTCAGTTTGGCAGACTGTCAGGCTGGCCTAAGATTAGATGGGGTCAAAGTAACATCTGAACACTTTGACAGACAAATCACTCTGAACTTACAGAAGACCTAGGCTAACGTTAGCAGAAATCAAGAGATGCAGTTAATATTGGTTTCATTCTACTGTTATAACTACTGCTTTCTGGAAACACTCTGGTGTCTTACCCTGCTCACCTTTGTTGTGGCCTGGCAGAATGAGATGCTGGACATAGTTGCCTTGGAGAAGGCTCCAAAGAAGCATTGCGTAAAGCTTGCCTTTTAAATCTTATGTACTGCTCACATTTGTGCCTTAATGATGTTGCATCAAGACAGTAGGATGTCTAATTCATATCAGCAACATCATTACTTCATTTATATTTACATTAAACTTATGTTAACAGTATCATTAATGTCTTAGTTATAGCATAGCCTTGTTAGTGTATTCTCAAAATACTTCTCATTGAAAGAGATTTGCCGAGTATTTTATTGCTAGCCAGAAATGGTTCTAGCAAACCAGTGAAACACTCTCTAATTAAATTAAAGTAGTTAATTTTCCTGTTTCTTCCATTGAGATGCAAGCCACAGTGGTACCCCCAGATATCCTGCCTTTGTAGTCAAAATGACAGTGAATTTTTTTCCTCTTCACAATCACCTGGCAGAGGATCTGACCCACTCAGTTTACTTGCAGTCCTGCCTGCTATCAAGATACAAGCCCCAAAAGTTCTAGAGAAATGAGGGTGAGAGTGAAGCACTGTTGCAGAATGAGTAATTCAAGTGTGATTTGCCATGAGGTTGCCCATCCGAGGTAGGTTAATCTTGGAGCCCTGGTGTGAATGAGAGCATCTTAATTAGCACTGCGCTGAAGACATACTGTGACAAAACTATGTAATTTAATTTTATAGAGGAAATATGGCTGCCCAATCTATGATGCAAGTACAGCATATTACACAGGTGCTTTTCAGCATCCAGATGACTAGAAATAAAGCAGCTTGACTCAGAAAATAATCTAGGAAAGGGGAAAATAGAAAAACCTTTATTTCCTTCAATATTTCTAATGTTTTGAAATCAGTTTTTTCCTGTAGTGTTCATTATTCCCAAAAAACAGAGAGACCAAAATGGACTCGTTATGATTACTCTGCTATTTCTTTTAAAATTGCTCTTCCATTACCATTTGTAGTAGTAAACATGTTTATGGAAACACACATGGAGCAGGTACAATCTGAATCAAAGCAAACTGGTTTTAAAAGATCAAATAGCTGCTGAAAACATACTTGTTGCTTTCACCTGTAGAAATGTTAACCTGTCAAGTATGGGTGCTGAAAGGCTGAATTCAGCAATGTTTGTAAAATGCTTAGAGAGAGACTGGCAACTGGAAGAGTGCCATCAAGTGTGCATAGCATCAGTTAAGTGGAGCATGAGTTTTTTAATGTGTAGAAAAATGGGTGTCTTACGGCGTACGTCATCAACAAGATAGCATCAGGTATTTTCAGTGCCCATTTCAAGCCCTTTTGATTATGGAGCTGTCCATAGAGTTTAGTAGTCTTTCAGTCAAGTCTTAAATCATCAGCCAGGAGTGCAGATGTTTAGATGCATTTCACTTACTTAATATGCTTTGAAATATGTAGAATCAGGGGCTGCATCTATGGAGTATTTTTTCATCTTTCTGTTTTAATGTATGCAACAAGTGGCAGATAAGTTTGGTGAAAGAAATACGTAGAAATATCTCACCTACTTAACTGTCACTGACCCTCTCTTGGTTTTTTCTTTTTTTTAAGCAAAATGGAAAATTGTGCCAAGATCTCTCTTGGAATTTTTATCTTCTAAGTGAAATTTCAGAAAGTAAATTTCAGTACGTAATTTCAAGCAGCAAGAGCCAGACAAGTACCTTGTGGATACAGAAGTTGATTTTAGGTACTCGGAATGTTGGCTGCTAGCAAATTTTATCCTGAGGGTGGGGAGAGATAGCGTGAGAAGTTTACTAAAGCAGAAAGACAAACTGCTAGAGGAAAAAAGAAGTTATGCTAATATATGACATAGTTTACCCATATATAATTTAATGCAAATTTAGTGAAAAGCCTTCAGCAACACCTTTCAGGTAAAAATCTGCAGGACTCTATCAAATAATAAGGTTTGTTTCTGACATCTTTTCTGCTGTCTTACAGATAGCTGATTAGAAGACCAGCAATGTTACAGGACTGTTTGCAACTCTGTATTCAGAGCCCAGCAGTCCTGTATCACAGTTGTGTGTGGTGTTCTTAGACTTCATTTTTGAGCCGTTGACCTGCTGAACACTTTCTCTGAACCTTGAAGAATTTTTGTAATCACACTGTTTATACTGCTCGTTGTTGTTGTTGTTGTTCTCTGTGAGTGCTGTTTCTTCATCACACAATGCCATAATTGGGATCCCAACCTTCAGCTCCCCAAGTGCTAAAAGCAAATTTTAAGGCTTTAGTCTGCTAAAATAGAGCAACAGATGGAATTACTTCATTGTTCAGGATAAACTGTTGCCCAGAGCAGGTATAATATCTTAAAATATCTTCCAGAGTTTATTGGGAAACAAGAACAGAGACATTTGTCTGCATGAAGTGAAACCTGTCCTACATCTGATCAATGCTTACAAATATCTAAAGGTTGGATGTCAAGATGACGGGGTCAGACTCTTCTCAGTGGTGCCCAGCGACAGGACAAGGGGCAATGGGCACAAACTGGAACACAGGAAGTTCCACCTGAACATGAGGAGGAACTTCTTTACTGTGAGGGTAACAGAGCACTGGAACAGGCTGCCCAGGGAGGTTGTGGAGTCTCCTT
>VZSC01000673.1:112605-130430 GCA_013398225.1 Steatornis caripensis
GCATTCCTGTGCACCCTGCTCTGGGGGCACCTGCTTTAGCAGGGGGGTTGGACTAGATGATCTCTAGAGGTCCCTTCCAACCCCTACCGTTCTATGATTCCATGATTCTATGATTCTGAGTATTGGGCAAATCATGGCATTTATAGAAATTCTGAAGTGTTTGATTCCTAGAGAGAGAGTACAGTACTCTGTACCACCACCACCACTGAGGCTGGAGGTGTTTTCTGCCTTCAGACAGACTAGAAGACTCTGGAAGACACAGCTGTGACCATTTCATAATTATTATCCATCTATCTTGCTATAGTGAGTGTAAACCCTTCAGCAAACTATCAATGACAGTGGAGGAGTCTTTGCCAAGTCTGAATACAGATTGCCAGCACTAGTGAGTATGGTGACATGGATAGAATATTTTCCTGTTAGTTGAAAACTCTTACTTGACCTGCTCGCATGTGCTGTTCCTAGAATTGCTCGTAACCTTTGCTGTTGCTTTGCATGAAAAGACAGTAGTCTTCCCATGTAAATATCTGATAGTTCTACAGCATAGAGAGTGTTAAGTCAGACTTGGGACCACTGGCTAGCCCTGTGTCCCTATTGTTCCCTTTTGTACTCCTCCTTCTCCTAGCACAGGGAATCTTTTTTTCCCCCATCAGAATAACAAATAAAACTCAGTAATTAAAAGAGACCAAGCCTAACCGTTCTGTGCATAGTCTCTGCTTCTATAAAGACTGTAAGATTAACCCAAATATCTATTCATTATAACAGCTGTTGACATTCATGTCTCTCAGAAGTTGCTGATATAGGTGCTGAATCCATCCAGGTTTCGTCGAGTAGACAAGTGACAGGAAAGCCCTGTTCTGGAAAGACAGACAATACCAGTGGTGCAGATGTACAGTTGTAAATAATGAAATTTTGAAGTCTGCTGAGCTCGCTCTCTATTTTTTAGCTCTTTTTCATTCACCATTATCAGCTTTCTAGTTCAGAGTGATACTTAAGGATAAGTTGAATAGTCACTTCGCAAAGTGCTGGTGTTGAGAACTTTCATGTCCTTAAGTTACGTACATTTTCTTCAAATCTGAAGTGGTCTTTGGAAATTCATTCATTCATTGCTCCTGACTGAATCAGTGGAGATGCGTCCACTTGTAGTCTGCTAAATTAGGTATCCTTCCTTTCTACCATTTTCTTTCTCATTTCTAGCATATAGTATGCAGATCTCCCACATGGCATTCAATCAGAAATGCATGCAGCAATTTTGGAGGGCATTTAGCCTTCTGTATTACATTCTGCAGGCTGCCAACATCTTGTGACAGATCCAAGCACACAGGTGGTAGGATTATGTTGATGTGCAATATGGCTTGCCTTGTTTTCCCGTGTGGACTTGGAGAATTGGCCAAACGTGGGAATTGGCCCAAATGTGAAAGCTGAGATTTGGCTTTGAGAGTTAAAGGGAGCACAGGCTAGATCGGATCTTTCTCGGTCTATTATTATGTTTCCAGGAGTGGAATAGGCTTTTCAAAAAACTTTACATTAAGTTGATGCTGGATTATCTGCTTTACTACATCTTAGATTTTATCCTATTTTCTTACTGTAGTATTTTCTATAGCTAAAAACTGCTTTAGGCTTTGAAAGGATTAGGTTAATAAAAGAAAATCTTAGGAAAGTTTTTGTTTGTCATTAATTCATTTTTTACCTTTAGTTGTTTTATGTTGCAACAAATCCAACACCTGTTCAAGTGTTACATATGTGTTTCCTTGTCAGAGCCTTCTTGCAGACCCGTCCTGCAGAACAGCCTGGGATATATCCTGGTGCACACAGCGGATCCGCAGTTTATACCACTAGCTTCCCCATGAGTATCAGCCTTGAGATACTGTTCTGCATGGCTCGTAGCTGGGATTTCTCTGTTCTAGTGGTGTTTGGGGTGAGGTGGATATTGATCCCTCTTTCTGCTAATAGAAATTCCACCATGAAATGAAAAACTCTTTTTGAGATAGAAATATAATGGAGATTGGTATAATTCTATCAAAAATGTTGTTCCATTACATTTTTATTTTCAGACAACAAAGTCTTTAGCCAGAAAATTCCCAACGGTGTCTTCTGAACAAATTTTTTTTAATAATTTTAACATTAGATGCTATTACAAAGGTCTAGCCCTTTTCTGACCAGATAGTTTTAATGCCAGTTGTTTTAATTATGACTGACAGGTTGTTTGTTAGAATTAGTTGTGTCCCAGCTTGTAATGTTTGGAAGTAGGAATGATCGTCAGTACAGTGGAAGGAGGCTTTGAGTTGTGACAACTGTTATAGCGGTGTGTTGGTTTTATGAGGAGTGTGTACACATCTGTGCAAGTGAGTTAACAGCTTCATCTTCTCCCTTTCTCCCTGCATGACTCACTGGAGCATTTCTGTATGCACTGCTGCCACCTCTCTCACTAGCTGCTGCTTGATTGTCATTACTCTGTTTGAGCTCTCCATACATGCGTTACCCTCTCTGTAACATACAACTTTTGTCATGGTGCTGATGCTGCCAACTTTCAGTTTCTCATGTGAGATTCCCCTGCAAGAGGATCTGACTCATAGATCCCTCCGGAGATCCATTTAACACACTGGGTTAAATTCAAATAGCTCTTGATGCTTCTTAGCATCTTCTGTCTGACTGACTGGGATCTTACTCCTTGGTGTTGAGATTGTAATACTAGATGTGTACATGGTGTACCACAGATTTATGCCACTCCAGGGTCCCAATTGCTTTTTATTTTGGGGGATTTTTTTGCTGACTGTGTCTACATAAAGAGCTACAGAACATGTGGTCTCGCTTTACAGTGTGTCCTTAGTGTGCAAATGTTTCTCTGCTTGCTTTCTTAGCAATTCATCATTTTGTAATAATATATTGTACTCTCAGTTTTGTTTACAAGCAATGCATTCCAGTGTCATTGACTGAGCTGGGAAGAGAATGAATGTCTGCATCTAGCTCAGCTGTTGACCTGCTGGATTATCCTGGGCAAGCCTTTTTATCTTGATTTCCTCAGCTTTAAGGAACATTAGAACCTTGTTAAAGAATATGTGGTGTTGAACCACTCAAAATATAAGCATTTGACTGCAATGTCTTTCGAAAGTGTTTGAGTGCTTACATGTAGTTTTGAAATTGGACCCTAGTTGGGAGTTGCTTTCTTTGTTTCACAGAAATCATAGTAATGGGGCACTGTAAACCACACCTTTGAATCTGCTAAGTCTCCCTGAATTTTTGGTTGACCAGCTAGCAATGCTATTAGGGATTTTCACTTCCACGAGTTCCAACCTCACTGTCTATTGACTCTTCTGAGGGCTTAGGTTCCTTACATAGATCCCCCGAGATGTATCCTAAGCTTGTGTCAGTTATTGCCTTCAAGTCAGATTATGAACCCAAAATAGACGGCATTTGTGAAAACTTGACCTAAGTAATTAATCCAAACCATATCAAAGCCCAGCTGGAGATGAATGAGTAGCAAACATGAAAGCTAACAAGAAGCTACTCTAGTAGTACAAGGAAATTCAGCAAAAGTGTTTGTCCATTGGTAAAAAGAAAAAGCAAAAGTAATGGGTATTTTTTTAACTTTAGTCTTCACAAGCAAAGCCTGAACTGAGACCTACGTGCATATTACTACAGCTTGGAAAGGAGAAGTACAGCTGACATCAGAGGAGCAACAAGTCAGGGACTGCTTACAGAAGGTGGATGTATTCAAATTCTTGGAGCTGGATGTGCCCAAGGGTCCTCAAAAAGTAGGCTGATGTGTTTGTGGGGCTGGTGTATACTGTCTATGACAAATTATGGTAATTGGGAAGGAGGCTGGCAAATTGCTGATGACTGAAAATGAGTGTTATACCAGTTTTTTGGAAAGGCAAGAAAGTGGAGGACCTGAGGAACTCATCAACCCGATTCCTGTCACTGGAAGGGCATGTTGCACATCATCTTAGAGTCTATTGGACTAGGTGACTTCCAACCAGCATTTTTATGATTCTGTTGTCTAAAAATGGAATGCTGATCTCTGATTTTCATCTCTTCACTTCAGCTAAAGCTCTGTTTTGTAACCCCAGCTGCGTTCTCCTGAATGTTGTATATTCATGATGGGCCTCAAGTTTATGTTGTTCAGAGTCAAAATTCCTGTGAACTTTGAGAAAAGTAAGGTCAGGTCTAAAGCTACACATTTCAGCTTAGGTAGTTTGTATTTCGTCTTTATTATCCTTAGCAAATCAATATTCAGAAGTGAATTTCTTTTTTTCAGTGAGATCATCGAGTTTGTGTTCGACCAGTACCTAGGAAGAGAATAAATGCAGGGAATTTAATATCTTGCAGAGGTCAAAAAAGATTGATCCCTTTTCAGTTTATCATGCTGTAACAATTATTTAGTGTGTTACAGCATTGCTGTTTTTTATTTCTTTCCCAAGTATTGTGTAGTGGCTGTATGCTAGAGGCAGACTGCAGAAGTAGTGAGATCAATAGTCTGGCACATCTAATGTCCAGGTGATATGCAAGTAGAAAAACACATACTGCACTTCCAGAGCACGATGTAAGCTTATTTGCTACTACCTTAGGTGTAAAAATATTAAGTTTAATTTTGCCAATTACATGTTACAGTTTCATATTGCTAAATGTTTCAATACATACTTGAATGCTAGCAGCTCTGAAATGAGGAGAGGCTTCTCAGTTTAATGAAAAGGACATTTTTATTACTGTTTGTACACTTTGATTAAATAGAATATACAGAAATTTAAGTCTGATGATTTTATTTTCAGGATAACATAATTAACAATAATTTGCTCTTTTCCTAATCCACTGAATACATTTGAGAGATAATATTTGTGAAATGCCACTGTTCTCAACGAAATGAAGGCAGTGCAATCACACCAAAAAGTGAATTTCACATTCCAGGACTGTTTCCATTAACACTAAACTACTACCCCGGCACTCTCACGCTGTAGTTCCTGAGCCCCTGTCTCTTACACACATCTTTTATTGTGGTATGGAGCATCAGGGGACGTGGCAAGGTTGGGGCTCCTGTCAGAGCTAACCAGTCCTGGATAAATCAGCCTGCACGTGAAATGGAAGTAATTAGTACTGCAATGTAGACACTCACTGGAGAAGTTGGTGCCAAGGCTGATTTGCATCCTTACACTTCATTCCTGTGCCCTTTCAAGCGCCTTCCTGGTCTTCTGCTTTAATACAGACCTCAATACGAACTGAGAGGATGGATATTCCAGGCTCCCACCCTGGTGGTGTCTGCCGCTGCGTGCCAGGCCTGCCGCTGCTGTGGGCCCGCAGGCCTCAGGTTGGGGCTGAATGCCGCGTTAGCTGTGTGGCACAGGCCTGTGGCTCACTAGCAAGCCCAACTGAGCGGGCAGGCCTTTGCTCGTGCTGTGGCTGCGGCCCAGAGTGGATGAAGCTATCGTGCTGCAGTCCATGTCTGAATGCGTAGGTGCGCTTGTTCTCTGAGAGCGCAGCACAGACAGGTCTCCCACAGGGTTACTGTACTAGATCTGTGCCACCTCTTGGCTGCGAATCACCCAGACTGTCCCATTCCAGGGACAAACCTGCTGCAGGAGAGGAAGGATACTGTTTCTCTGCCACTGCGCAACCTCAGTGAGAGAGTGGCTTTATTTTTTGAAAATAAAAAAATAGAACAAAACAAAAACCCCGGAAGCTCTGTGCTGTTATTGATCAGCTTCAGTGTGATACTGCTGCTGCTGGCTCTGTATTTATGTTCCCTCCTACCCCATATGTTGCAATTCTATCAACAAGAGTGATCTGTGACAATGGAGATGTGGGAGATAATACCCATAGGGTCAGCATGTCATTGTGGAGGAGCAGGAATCATTGATGTGTTTTATCAAATCCTCAACAGCTTGGTCTGCTGGGGATAAATGTTTTTTCCTTACTGCTCTCTGGAATCCTGGTATTCTTCATCCGGCATGATCCCGTGGTGTGCAATTGATTTGAGATTCATACGGTGTGGATTGCCATCACAAAAGCATATTTGAGGGGAATCGACTGAAAAACTTGCCATCTGAGGGGAGACATTCACAGGATAAGTGCTTTCTCCAGCCTCGATTACCTTCAAAACTAAGTCAAAGGTTGCAATATCGAGTATACCAAACTGTTGGGGAACAACCAGCATATTGGTGATCTTGTTGCCCCCGCAGGCAGAACTCTGGCCTCAGCTGCCATGACTAAGGGAGGGTCTGGCTTGATTTAGTCATGCTTTTTCCTAAGAAGCCTTGGGGAAATGCTTTAAGCTACAGGTGTTCTAGGGCTGTAAATCAGTGCCCTTGTCACCGAGTTCTGCTAAAATGATCTTTCCAGAGGTGGTGGCAGAGTGTTGATTTTCTTTCTAGCACTTCTTACAGAAGTGATCAGAATTGGGACATTAAATGAAAGCAAAGCTGATTCTCACACTGCGAATTTTGTAGTACTTTATTATTTTTCACTCACTTCACTATCATATTTCAATTTGCAACTCTGGAATAAAGAGGGGCAAGAGGTACCCAAGCATCTGTAAGTAATGCCTGCTTGTGTTGGAGGTTAATTGTCAGGTTACCTTAAAATACGTGTAATTCATAATGATTATTAATGGAGAGTGAGGCTCTGGTTTGGGTTTATGTGATTATCTGCTCAAATTCTTTATTTTATGTACCTGGTACTCTTAATTAGACCATGAGCATACACTTTTGTACTAAATTTCTCTCTTGTTTTGTTTTTTTTTTATTAGGGCTTTTTTTGTCTTTTATTAGTTATATTTCCACTCCCTAGTATTCATAAATCATGTGTCTGGCTTGAAAATAATACTGTTGGCAAGTTCTCTTAATTTGCCTCAAGGTTTTAAAACCTTACTTCACATTTCTAAACCTTTTTTCCCCCCAAAGCAATGATGACTAGAAACTTTGAGAGATAAATAGTTATTTGACATTGAAATGACCTCAAATATTGCAAGGCTTGTAATGAATTCACAAGAGATGGCAAGGCAGAGCATTTTAAAGACATAGATGATTATGTACCTATTACATCCACTTTTCTAAATTATTAGTAAGTAGCTGTGTACAGAAAGTGTCACTCAGTAGTTGCTCATTTTCACGTTCAAGCACATGTGTTGCTTATAGCCCAAGGCATCTGTTTTGGGTACCAATGATGCTCCCAAATTTGAAAGCCTGGCTGAAATCTATCATGCGATCAAGAGCAATATTTTTTCTTTATCATAAAAAAAACATCTAGACTTAATACCAACACTGTTGCTTGTACTTTTGTGATGGAAGACCATGTGCATTAAATGATCAGCAAAGCGATGTTCTTATCCTCCAACTGCTAAGTTGACTGCTCCTGGTGGACCGCAGCCCAGCAAGGTGTCCAAGAATTGTATCAGATGCCATTGCTACAGTGCAGCCGAGCATTTAATCTCTGCTGCTGTCAACACATGACTGCATCTGGAAAGACCTAACATGCAGCTTTAACAAAACGTGCTTCATTTCTGTGTTAGTGCACAGATGGAAGTACATGTATATAAGCTCAATGGAAGTGTTGAGCCTTCTGGATCTCAATCCCAGAGGTCTGGGATAACGTGGGAGGAGGAGGAGTGCCTTAATACAGTGCTGTGGCTTGTAGGTGCTCTGCCAGTACAACTACCAGTGATTAAGTAATAATTCAAATGTTTCAGGGATTAGCCTGAGGTTTACGGTCGTTTTATGTGCTGTGTAAGGACTTCTGAATTTAAGGACAACTTGCATTTTGTTTTCCAGCTATGTGTCCGTTTACGTGGTTCAATGTTCAACGAAAAGTTGGAGAGCAATTAGCCTCCAAGTAGGAGATGCAGCCATTCGTGATGCTGTGCTTTTGGGGTTTTTTAACAAAGATGGGATAAATACCATTTTTCTTTAATCAAAACTGAGTTAAACTTGTTTTCCATTAACAGCAAAGGAAAGCAAAGTTAGGGTCATTCTATTATTCTTTGCACTTTGTAGCACTTACGGTGTTTAGTTTCCAACTGTACAGTGTTTTACACTTCCTATATTGAATTTTGACTTTAAAAAAGACCCCTAACTTCCGGGGAAACTGAAAAATCAGTGTAAATATCTGTAATCAGGGAGAAGTGGTTTTAAACATGATATATGAAATACTTGTAAGTCTTTGTGTACTGGTTGTCATATGGTATTAGGCTACGCTGTCAGCAAAATGTTTGCTTTTTCATTCTGTGTAGTGTCTGGTATCTCACAGTGCAGCCTGGTTCAAGCTGTAATGACTTAGAGCGCTATCTAAAAATGTGCTGACTCTGGTTGCAAACACAAAAGGCGTATGATTTAAAACTACCAGTAAGTGTTTGACTTTCTGTCCCTCCAAATAACCATTGAAATGGTAAGCTTTTTGCCTAGCTACCAGAACAGTATACAACTTACAAGCATTTTAGCCACCTTCTGCAGATACCAGAAACCAAGGCATGAAAAGCAGAGAGAATTTCCTAAGGGCCCATGTGCCTGAATGACAGCACTAGAATTGACAGTTTGGAGGGGTTTTTTTTAGCTGGTTCTCGTTTCATAGGTCTCTGCTTATCTTTATCTTTGTTTTACTTAGTTTGCTCTTCAATTGCAACTTTGTTTTCTCCTTCAGAAATTGCTGAAGGTAGTGATAAGGTCTCAAAATCTTGCATCCAACCACTGGAACATATCAGTGTCAGATTACTGAACCCTTCTGACTTCCGCTTTAATGGGCCAAATCTGCATGTTCAATGTGAACATCCCAAACTCTTTGATTAGTTTTCAATTTGCATTCAGATCAGATTGCTGGCCATTTGAATCTGTCTACAGTTAAAGCTGATTTGAAAGAAACATCAAGTACACATGTCCAATTAAACTGAAGGTATCGTGCAGCATATAAATTGCAATCCATCATTCTTTTCAGCCTTCCTAAAATTCACTGACTGTATTTAATTCAAACCAGCTATCTTTGTGGTTTAGGAATATACTGCAGTAGGGCAGAGGAGAAATGAGCACAGCTTTCTGCAGCGCTTAGCTTTGGTGGTCTCAGAATGATGGGTCTCAACATACTTGTGGTCAGCTTAACTGTAGAATAGGCAACATGTCACTTCTTTCCCCTGCTTCCTGCTGTAACCACATCCTGCGAGCTTGGGGCCGCTTCCTTGGGCTCTGATGGACAGGTCTCCTACCTGCGTTATGTGCTGCTACCTTTGTAGATTGCATTTGTATACATCCCAGGAGCTAAAGCGAAATTGGTACCTAATTTGAAACGTCATTTCAACAGTTTCTTTGCACTGCTTGCTTATGGTCATGCGTCCCAAATGGCTTCTCAGAGAAGCATTCCAAAAATAGACTTTCGTGCTTTTTTTTTTTAATAAATGTTTTGTTTTAAAAGAGGATGAAGAGGAGATGACATGAATCGAGTCACGCTAATGCAAGCAAAGTACCTGGCCTGGAGGGGGAGGGCTGTGAACTGCTATGAGCCGTGCTTACCTGCAAGAGTGATGGAGAAAACTAATTCCACCACACTTCCATATTACTCGTTTGTATGCATATCCAAGATGTCTTTAGCTTCCTGTTTCATTTAATGTAATTGTATCCTATTAATAATGCAAAAATGTTCAGATTTCAAAAGAAGTCCATCTAATCCAAATTGTTGGAGTCAGACTGGGCTGCGTCATCACGATAGAGTTCACTCTGTCACCTGGTAAGAGACGGAGCTTAATCAGAACAAAAAGCTACAGATTTTTCTCCTGGCTCGTTGCTAGCATTTCCCTGGCATGCAGTGACTCAGTATTTAGTGTGTAGCAAACTTCTGTAATACACGAGGGTTATAGGGCTTGCTTTGAAGAGAACTGTAAGTAGAAACTACTCCCCAGTCTCTAAGTGAAAGGTTCTGGCTCCAGTGGCCTGATACATTGTAGTATTTATAAACAGTAATTTAAGCTGCGTAAAAAATGGAAGGAGAAAATTTAGCCATCTTTAATTTTTCACCAGCATGTTTAAGACAAGAAACTGGGGATGAGAAATATGTAAACTGCCTTCTAATTAAAGTAGTTCCATATACAAAGGCTTCCTGGTGCTGTAACTTTAAGGTACAATATGCATTTAATTATCCCCAAGGCAAAAATTACTTTTAGAGTGGTGTAATTCTCCCCATGCACAGAATAATATGGTTTACTGAACTGGACCAGGCTTTAACAAGGCCTACAACAGCAGTAATTTTAGTAGCTCCTTGGAGATTACAGAGTAAACATTTTAAAATCTCATTTATAGGAAATGCATTATTATGTTTTGGTCAAGCCTAATTTATTGTTAACAGGATTATTAAAGTGCTATAAACTGAGGATTGTTCCTGCTGGGTATTACGAACCCTCTGCTCCCAGTAAGGTTGACAGAAATTCAGCATCGTCATTTCACTACCTTATGCAGATGTATAATACTCTCACAAAAATAACACTTAATTCTTTAACTCTTCCATAAATAAAATACTTTATCCTAAAGCAGCCCACCTCTTGTTTGTTGTAATTTCTTTTGCCTTGAAATTAGAACTAAACAAGGTGTGGAACATTTAAAACTATCTAATAGCAGTCATTATTTGATTTACTGTTATGACTGCCCTTTTAAAATCAATTGTGGTTTTTTCTGTATTTACCATTTAATAATCACATATCTTAAGATTTTTCAGGAACAGGGTCTAAGTTGCTTCAGAAACTTCAGAACAGGCTTTAGGTTTATTTTTTAGTTTAACTGTCAAAATCCAGGCAGAATATTTGTTCTTTCAAATTCTGTTTGTACTGTTGAAGCATGTCTTATTTTAGGCAAAGAATCTGAACCTGGTTGAAAGTTGAACTCCTGCTGTATATTTCTGGATTTCTTCCTACAGAGCCTTATTGATTGAAGATGTGCAGAGCCTGTAGCAGATACCTTATTTTAAAGTATCTTAGTACTGTCTTAACATGACCAGTAGATTTATTGAGGGACATCAAAACGTTCCATGTGCTGTATTTCTTATTTACTCTTTTCAGTTCAATTAAGGGAAGAAGCAGAGGGAGAGATTTCTAAAGCTACGATTCCCCAGAGCTTTGGGAAGTGAGGGCGTATAGCAGCTGCTGAAGTCACTAACCGATTGAAGTGTTTGAATGCTGACTCTTCATGGGTCGTTTCTTCCTGGATGTTCCTGAACTCTGTTAGTATTCACCAGCTGATAATGTGAGAAGTAACTGGGCTAGTTTTGGCTGGGATAGAGTTAATTTTCTTTATAGTAACTAGTATGGGGCAACGTTTTGGATTTGTGACCAACACAGTCTCGATAACAGAGGGATGTTTTAGTTAATTGCAGTGCTTACACAGAGCCAAGGCCTTTTCTGCTTCCCACACCACCCCATCAGCCAGGAGGCTGGGGGTGCCCAAGAAATTGGGAGGGGACACAGCTGACCCCGACTGACCGAAGGGATATCCCATACCATATGACAACGTGCTCAGCTTACGAAGCTGGGAGAAGGAAGGGGGGGATGTTGGGAGTGATGGCATTTGTCTGCCCAAGTAATGGTTATGTGTGATGGAGCCCTGCTTTCCTGGAGGTGGCTGCACACCCACCCGCCTGCCGATGGGAAGCAGGGAGTGAATTCCTTGTTTTGCTTTGCTTGTGTGTGCAGCTTTTGCTTTATCTATTAAACTGTATCTCAACCCAAGAGTTTTCTCACTTTTATACTTCTGATTCTCTCCCCTGTCCCACTGAGGGAGAGTGAGTGAACGGATGTGTGGGGACTTAGTTACCAGGTGGGGTTAAACCATGACAATAACTTAGCTAGTTTCTTCTAGTATGGTACTAGTTACATCTAGTAATGTACCTTGTCGTACATTCAAAGTAACTGTGATCTGTCACAGCTGAAGAGGGCCAGACAGGATCAGGTCAAATGTGACAGAGTAAGAAACTTGAGTGGAAACTCAACTCTGTATTTTGCCGAAGCTCAGTGTTTGTAACTAACCTTTTTTAGCAGAAAGTGAAATTTTATTTTGGTGTTTCTGTTCTTTCTGTGACCAGGACTTGAAGAACTCTGAGCTAGGATTTGGAACAGCTTCTCAAGAAATATCCATTTCCATTTTACAGACAAGAGTACTTTAAAAGGTTTACACACTTCTCAGAAGTCTTCGTTTTAAACCCGAAGCTGTGATGTATTTTAAGCTACCGATGTTGTAGTAAATGTTTTGGAGGTCAAGCCAATCTGCAGGAAGTTCTGAGCTATGTGAAATTTGTTTTCAAAGGTGTTTTCTCAAAATCCTGTGCGGTTTGACCACAAGTTCATCTCTGACTGTCTTTTAGAAATGATTAGTAAAGAACAGGTTATGTTGGGTAGCAGTGGTTTCTTTTCTGTCTTACCTTCCTTCTGAAAGTTTGTGTAGCTGTTAGGACACTGTTGTTTAAAAGGAAAAATAGTAGGAATAGAGATGAATCAAGCTTTTTGCTACTTCTGTTTTCATTTGTACAATAAATTATTACTTTTCCATGGCAATGGAGTTATCTAAGTTGAAAGAACTAGAGGTCTTAGGTGTGGAAACTTACTGTTTGTGGTGTGTTGGTGATGCTTTGCAATAGGGATGGCGGAAGTGCTCAGAAATGAGAACTTCCTTCTTCAGTAGTTGTCATTTGAATTCATATCAGGCTTTCAAATAAACAACTCCCAGAGCTCTCACCTGAGAGCTAGACACGCCCCCCCTCCATTTCTGTGCTCTTACTAACACGGAACACGCTCAGGAGTTAAAATTCAGTATCTTGAATCCTAGTCAACCGTGCTAAGTACAAAGCCATCTTTTTTCCCCGGGTAGAAGGGAAGTAAACAGCAACAAAACCCACACGTACTCATCCTAGGATTAAATAGATGATAAAATCCTGATACTGAACTGATGATTATTTGCAAATCTGTAGAACAGCTTAGTAAAGTACTTGTCTATGTTTATGTTCGTATTTTAAACTTGAAAAGATGAATTTTCCAACTCACTGTCTCTTAAATCAGCTAATCATAAACTACAGAAAATTGTCCATAGCTGTTTGATTGAGCCAGTGATGTTTTTATACTCTGGGTAGAAAGTTCATCACCCTTTCCTCTTGCATTGGGAGGAACGTGTGTGCACATATACGTACAAGCAAAACTAAGTATTTTTTTCTGTCAAATGTTCAGAATTATGCGGAATGTCAATATATCAAGGCAGAAAAAAAGCATATGACACCTTTTGCTCCCAGGTACTCTGGATGCAAGTTTATAAATAACATATGCAATTAACTAAAATCCCCCTAGGTTTGCATTGATGTACGAGAGTTCTGCATATCTCAATGTATTTTGAGAGTAATTCTCTTGTTTTATACAATGGTTATTAGAACCTCAATGTGATTGGTAATGTTACTGGTCTAATGAAAACGGATGAACGTTAACCTTGAGAATGCAGCAAATGAAGTGGTCAAACAAAAACTGAGTCTCCAGTTTTTCATTTCATTTCTGCAGTGACATTTAATTTGAAGTATGTCTTACACATCTCATTTTCTGGTTATCTGTACTAGGTATTTAGCCCTCTCTGAATTTGCCTCTTCTTTAATTAGCTGCAGAGATGTCTGAAGTTCTCTCCTTTGGATGTTCCTTAGCCTGTTGTGAGGGGATCTGAAAGCATCTAGTATGCTGATTTTAGGCTGTTGCTGCCAGTGGACATCTAGGTACAAGTCCACGTGCAGATCATTGTGTCTTGTGCTCTCCTAAATGGAGGGGATTCTGTAGCCAAATGTCCACCCTTTGAACCAAGCGCCATCCCTTCAAACCTCTTAAAGAATGGGCGTCATCTGCAGCATATCATTGATAGGTTGGGCACTTCTGATTCAACAGCTTCTTCAAAAGAAAGCAATAGGGAGTATCTAATGCACACAGAAATAGCCTGCAAGCAGAGTTTCTGGACATGACTGTCCTTTAAGAAGTAAAGTAGGGCTCTGCCAGGGAATGAAACAAGACCGTGAACCTGACAGCCCTTTGTCCAGCACCCAGGGGTCTGCTGCCTCCTCCACCAGGCATGGTCCTGCCCTTGCCGCTGCAAGCTTTGGCAGAGTTTTCTGCGTTTGTAGCTCACGAAAATGGGGGCAGATACATGACTGTCTTGCCTTCTAATGACTCGCAGTCCTCCTTATCTGAGACTGCCCTGCTTTTGTGAGTTATGTCATGGTTAAGCCATATCCTACCGATAGGTCGGTTCTATTTGGCAGGAGTCAGACTTTGGTTCACAAAATCCGAAGGCAACCCCTGCCTCATATCGCTAAGTAACTTAATGGAGAGATGAACATAAAATCCTTTTAAACTTTGTCTGCTGAAAGAAAGGGAACACTGTGAAGTTTTCATCTTAGTGCACTTTTTTTGGTGGGAGACACAAACATATTCTATGGGCCTAAAAGTTCTTGTTTTTATTAGAACTGCTAAGAAATTTTTATACTCCAAGTTTTTGTGAAATACTGTATTTTGACAGAAAAAGAAAAGTTTGTGGAAGCTTTCCGAAAACCCGCATACTATTTTTTGACTAGCTGTAGTTTGTGTTTAGACTAATACAGTGCATCTATATTAACGTTTGGGCCACTGTTCGTAGCCCAAAGCATTTGGGGACATTAAGAGATAAAATTTTGAAAAGCACACCTAGCAGAGAAAGGACTGTATTTCAAATCTTGTTAGAGCAGATGTAGGAAAATAACGAGGTGTGGCTGTATGAGATCTGTCCCAAGTAGCAAGATCTGCAGTACAGGATGGCTTTTGTACCGGCAGTGATGGGTATAGGAGACGTGGTGAATAAACAGTTTATTTGAATTTGTGTTTGGGCGGAGCAATAAGTGTAAGATACAGAACTGAAAGAAAACAAGTCTGGCAAGGTAGGCTGGGAGCATAAAGAAACAAGTTATAAAGAATGAGGAGAAATGCCATCATTTGCAAGGTTACATGTGCTGCCTGCCATTCTCCCCAATCTGTAGCAGCATGATTAAGCTCCAAACTGCAGCATTACATTCCAATTAACAACTAGTGATTTCAGATCAGTGGGTACTCTGATTCGGCTCCCTTACCCAAGAGGAGGTGAAGCAATCCACATAAAGTTGGTCCTTGGATCTCTTGGGAGAAATGTACAACACAAATTGTCAACCACCTTCTTTATCTCTGTGGTCTAGTGCCCTATTTAGAATAGAGTGGACCTTCTGGACTGAATTCTGGTCAGTTTGCTTTCAGTAGGAGGGAATCATATTTACATCTTTCTTGTTTCATGTGGCCGCATGCAAGACAGGAAATTTTGGTTATTTCAGTAACATCTTTCTGGTAAATTTATCCTATCCATTGTTTTCTGATGTTCTGTAGTCAAGGAGCAAAATTGTTGCTTTTTGCAAACACACGTCTTAATGTTTTAAATTGAGTATGATGATCTTTTAGTAACACAAGGTGGATTTTCCTGGTGGGAGACTTGCTTCACTGCGATGAGCTTACCTTGGGCAGCCTCGCAGAACGTGCCTTGGGAATCGGGAAGTTCTGTGTCTTTAAAAGTGGAGAAAAGTCTACTTTCAGAGGTTTGGTGTAGAAGAGATCTTATTCCTCCTGTATATTGTCTGGTTGCAGACTTTTTAAGCTCTCAAGAAATAAATTTAAAATGGAAAACATATAAATATGTTTTTACTTGACTCTCAAAAGATATTTTCAAAACAGATGACAAGTTTCATGCATTGATTGCATTCTTTGCCTTTGTACTGCTTTTTTATTTGGTTGTGCCATCTGAAAAGGGGTTTTTCAGGGGATGGGTATTTTGGTTTGCTTTTGGGTCTGCATGTATTTAATTAGATAGTAACACTAGAGCCCCTAATTTTAGCCTATTAAAATGTATTCAAGCCTTTCTGTATTCAAATCCTTAAATCTAAGCCAGCTTTTTACTTCTGGGTCTGCCTTGGCACAACAAAAGCAGAACAGCGGCACTTCTCTGGTTTTAAGGCATCCAAAAGGTAAAAACTGCTTTAATTTGGTTTTAGTATGAGATGGCAACTTGCATGTGGCATCCCGCGTTTGACCAAAACCACTGTGAGACCTCATGATCTCTCCCCCCCTTCAATGTGGTCTTACTCTCCAAACCTTGTAATTAAAAATTTTGTTAAAATCTGTATTTTCCCCTAAAGATTAGTCTCTAACACTATTGTTTATGTTCTTTCCTTGTTACTATACTCTTATGTGTATATGTACGCACATTCAAAGAATATTACTGAAGGATAAAATGAAGCATTCAAAATTCATGAAATGCCAGAATGTTTTCCTGTCCAATCTTAATTCTACCTCTTGTAATTATATTCATTAGGGTGTAGTCTTTAATTATATGAATCATAGTATTTTTAGTACAAGATACATACTTGATTCAGCACAGAGGATAGATGATGCTCACATAATGAGTAGCTATGCAATTTTTTGCTCTCATTGTTCAGTTAATGCCTGTGTGGTTTATTTACTGAAATGATTCAGGCCTTGCCCGGAAGACAAAGTTGTTCATTTACTTAGGGGTTTTATTCTTATCACACTCTCGACTGGAATTTTTAATACTTCAGATAGATACTTATTTGTTTCTACACCAGCCCAGTCAGGTGGGAAGATTATCTTTATTATGGGCTCATAAATCTAGTCATAAAACCTGCACATGTTGCCATTTTCCATTGGGGAGCTGAGAAAAAGAGTGCTTCAAAAGGATTCACTGATTTTTAAGAACCCAATTTGAGACATGTATGAGCAGATTTTTATTATGTGACACTGAATATTTAAAAAGTATCTCCCATGTATTTCACTAGGACAGTGAAAAACTGACAGAAAGGCATTCTTTCTGCACAGTTTCAAGCTTCCTGCCTTTCCAAAAAACCCACCTCCAAAAAAACCCAAACAACAAACCAGAGAAATTAATTAACCTGGGATTTCTTTTTCTGTTTTGTGCTTGGCCTGAGGCAACTGCTTATCATGGAAAAATTCAGACTGGATGGGAATCTACCCCCAAGATTCCCCAAAATTGAAATTGACTTTTATGAGAGATGTTGGAAAATATTAATAAGTCATCAAAGTACCTCTACTCATAGTTATTGTAAACGTTTTATTATTAGTTTCTGGTGAATACAGGCATTACAGAAGTCCAGCACGTAATTCTTTTCCTCAGCTCTTACCCAATGGCTTTGTCATTCCACAGTTTCATTTTACTGTGTCTTTTTTGGATGGCTAGAAGGGGGGATTTCTCCTTCAGAAAAGATTCTGCTGGAATCTACAAAATTTCTCAGCTGAACAGTGTGTTCACAGGAGAAGCTCTCAGTTAAACAGACTAGCATTTCTTGAAAATTAATTAATTCTTAAAAAGATCTTGGCTGGCTGTATTGTAGAGTTCATTTGAACAACAGCTCAGTGCACAGGACTTGAAGAAGGTCCAGTTATACCTCTTATGCCTCTTATCTTTTTCCTTTTATTTTTTAATTGACTGATTGAGATTGCATCCATGAACTCTTCCACACTAATTTTGGCATTGTAACTCATGTTTTGATTTGCTGAAAATGCTTGCTTATCTTTTCCTTAACATAGGGCTACAAGTAAGATTAGAACCCTGGACTTCAAGAAAGCTAACTTTGCCCTCTTCAAAGACCTACTGGGAGGAATCCCTTGGGTTAGCGCTCTAGAAGGCAGGGGGGCCAAAGAGAGCTGGTTAATATTCAAGAACTGCTTCCTCCAAGCTCAGGATCAGTGCATCCCGATGAGGAAGAAGTCGAACAAAGGAGGCAGGAGACCTCCGTGGATGAACAAGGAGGTCGCAAAAAAA
>VZSC01000673.1:133889-190683 GCA_013398225.1 Steatornis caripensis
GAGAAGACTGAGAGGGGATCTCATCAATGCTTATCAATATCCAAAGGGTGGGTGTCAAGAGGATAGGGCCAGACTCTTTTCGGTGGTGCCCAGCGACAGGAGAAGGGGCAACAGGCACAAACTGGAGCACAGGCAGTTCCACCTGAGCATGAGGAAGAACTTCCTTACTGTGAGGGTGCCAGAGCCCTGGCACAGGCTGCCCAGGGAGGCTGTGGAGTCTCCTTCTCTGGAGAGATTCAAACCCCGCCTGGACGCGTTCATGTGCACCCTGCTCTGGGGGCACCTGCTTTAGCAGGGGGGTTGGACTGGGGGATCTCCAGAGGGCCCTTCCAACTCCTACCATTCTTTGATTCTGTGAAAGTCAATAAATATATTGAAAGAAAGGATATTCAGAACTATGTGACATTTTTCTCTGAGGTGATACTAGTTTTCCCTAGAGCTGTGTGGAAGGAGTTTCCGTTTCTGGTACAAGCTAAATGCTACTGTTTCCATGTAGGCAAAACACCCACCTAAGCTGCTTGGAATCCCTCCTGGTGTAAAACAGTTTTGCTTGAAAAATAGAATTAGGTTTGTCCTGTACAATATTATCTTAGCTTTCTCACTTAAATGGAGGTGGGTGGAGGAGTGGGGAGAATCTCTTTTTGAGTGACAGGGAAAGGCAGTCATGTAAATCACTTTAATTCTATTTACGTAGTGTGATTTTTCAATTTAGATGTGCTACATTTTTAAGTACAGCCATTCTGTGATTGCTCTGTATGTTGTTAAACAGGTCTAAACCCAGATTGAATCAGTTAAGTGCCTTCGTCCTTGTTTCCCAATAGCATGATTGAAAGCAGAATCTGCCATATTTAATGCATGGTAAGGCCAAACTAGAAGCCTTATTTCAATATCTAAGATTTCAACAATGGAAACAGAAGACATGTTAAACTTGAGTTTAGATTTAAATTTTATTAAATCTCTCTATATACATTTAGGACTGCAAAATTGAATCATTTTGGAGTCATCTGTAATTCATCTCCAATCGGGACACTTTTTTACATTCTGTGCTGCTACCATCCACTTGTACCCTTCCAAAAAAGGACTTGTCAACTTTTTAGCACTAAGATCCAAAGCCACAGTTTGTCTAAGGACTGCCAGTGATATTTGCACATCTTTTTTGCCCCAGGAGCATACTTGCTGACCCTATATTACTATGAGCTAATTTGTACTATTGTAAGTTCCGCCTTACCCGTGTTCCCACATCTAGGATTTTTCTAGACTGACTGACAAAGAAACATAGTTTTAAAAAGTTTGAAATAGATCTACGTTAAGAAATCCTACCTGTTTTTAAAAATGAGTGATCACTGACCACCCAAGCGTTGATCTAAGTGTTATGCTATGGCCTGTTTGTCTTTATCTTTTCAGAACTCTTGGTGGGGGTCGACAACTCTCAGCAGCTTTCCAGAACTCTAGCTCTCTCTGCAAGATCAAATGATTTTTAGTAGTAAGAAAAGGCCAGTAACAGAGACAGTGTATAAAAAAATAGACCTCAGTGGAGTCCCTTGATGTATATAACTGGGTATAAATTTGTCATGTGTGTGCAGAGGAGCAGAAATTTATGAAGGTATAACCTGTGACAGAGGACAGGCTACTTTGACATATAACTGTAACAATCCCCTATCCTATATTCCTTGTTGCATTCTTCTGCTTTTTGTTATACTTCTGTTACAAGTTGGTAATGTTTGCTTAGTTGGTAACTTAATGATGATACCAAAGAGTCCCAGGATGTTAAGGTAGAACACTCCATGTTGGAGAATCTACCAATTTAGATTTTGCTAATATGTTCAAGGGGAAGGTCAAATGATGGTATAAATTGCAGCAGTTTAGACACCCTCTGGACTTTCTTTGTGTTTAGATCAGTTTTTTGATTTCCCTGTGCTGCCCGTGGAAACTATGCTTCCTTAGTACTCAAGTTCGTCATCCAAAAGGAGCTTAACTTTAATGGTATCCTAAGAGGGACCCATCATGCCTTCTGTCAGCTGGTGTCTCCTAGACAACATGGCACTTTGGTTCAAGCAGCTTCACTTCTGTTTAGGCTAGATGCATAATCATTTTCTCAGGAGCTGAAAAGTTCAGAAGCAGAATGCAGTAAGATCATTTTCCCTCTATACTTCACAAAATCCTACAAAGTAGGATGGACCTTTTTTGCTCTTGGATCACTACGTACAGAGAAAGGTTAGGCTTTCATAGCAGGCTTGCTCAAGGCACATTACGTGAACTCCAGAAGAATGAATGCTTGAAAATGTCCAGCACGATTTTCAGGAGAGAACAGAAGAACAACATGAAAGTAATATAGATTTGAGCAAATGTTGAAATAATGGGTGTCATTCTATGCTTAAAAGCCCTGAAGCAGATTGAAGTCATCAGTCTGTGCTTCACAACCCTTGTCTGTAGGGTCTCCTCGTTTTACCTGTATCTGCAGTGATCTGTGGTACTTAAGGAAAGGACATTAGAAGAGAACAGAGAACCCTGACAGACTATGTGGGGTATGCTCTTGGCTGATCCTCTTCAGAGCTACAGGACTGTAGCTGGATCCAAAATGAGAGAAGAGTGAGCATTTGGTATGATCTCTGTATTACGCAAATTCAGAGACACTGCAGGATCAAGCAGCGTGAAGACAAACCAAGGCTCTCCTGAGGGCGGCTCTTCCTTCCCAGGGCCTCCGTGTGCTTGCCTACAGCTGATGTTGCTGATGGAGCCTCCCCTCCACCAACCAGTTTGGCTCTAGGCCTTCTTGTCACTGCTGTGCTAGCAGCAACTCCCTCCTGATCTCTTCGGCCTCTTTCGCCTTCATTACATGTCACCTCAGCAGCACTTGGGGATCGTGGTGGTCATTGAATTAGCTCAGTGTTTTAAAAGTGGTGAGTGCAGAAAACGTGTTGCTTGGGTTCACTAGTTTTAAAGGGAATTTCAGTTTCCCACCTTTCCCTCCTGCCACTTTCTAAAGAGAGGGAAAGGACTGTATTTCTGAGGGAAGAGAAAAGCACAAAATCAAGTCTTTATTTCTTTATCTTTTGGTCTGGAGGAAATTCCTTGTCATAGTTGTCACAGCTGCAGCTTCTTCAGCCTTCAGATGAATGGCAATACAGCTTTTGCAGTGTTCTTTTCTAAATCTTGTTTCTTGGGAATTGAAAATAAAACTTGTGCCTTCCTGACTTGGTATTCCCTCAGGGCTGCTTACACAGCAAGGTTATATAGTTTTTGTGGAGTCATAACCTACCGTCTAACAAGCCTTCCAGCACAAGGGAAGGCCTGATCCTCTTGTGATGAGAGATAGGCAGGAGAGAAGAAAGAAACAAAACAAAACCCCTGAATAAAAACCTCCTGTAGTTTCTCTGTTCCTCACAGAGAGATGAGTCAGGGACCAAACATTTGTTTGCTTCGAATGTTTTGGCTGTTGTAAAAAGAGCATGACAAATGCAATGCCATAATTATCATTTAACAAAAAATGAAAAAGTTGCTAGACAATTTTATTACCTGATCCTACAGTGGTGCTGATCCACTTCTGTTCTTACTTACACTGTCAACACTGGGGAAGGAGAAAAGGAGGAAGAGAAGGAAAATGCTGAAGAGGAGAAAGAAATAAAAGAAAGGACTGCTTCTGACAACCAGTAGCATTTTCATAAGTTACCCTCTGTGCAGTTTGATGGGGCAAAACGTAGCTTGTATTTTAGAGAAGGTCTCATAGCCAATGCCAGTATGTGTTGGAATTACAGCTCTGATTTCTCCTGACAGCAGTATCAGTCTGAATAACCAATATTGAATGCTTGCTGAACTAGGGATTGGTGACTTCCAGGTGAGTATCCCAATCAACAGAGCCTTTCTCACCCTCTCGCTTGCATTCTCTTTGCATGTATTTAGTACATTATATAAAATGAAGCAGTTACCACAGAGGGATGCATTTACGAATGCCCTCCTGTTGATGTCTTAGGTGGGATTTTGATTTGACTTTCTAAACTTAAAAAGAGGTTTTCAGTTAAAGTCCTCTTCTTTTTAGCCAGTGTCCTTAGCATTTGGGGTAAGAAAATGTTTTGAGAAACACTTACTATCAGCACTTTTGAGACCTCAAGCAGCCTCAGTGTAGTTGCACGGAACAGACTCACTGTGGACTACAAGTTAGAGTATCTTAATTCTGTGTATTGAAAGGGACATGAAGAAAATAGTACCCACCTTCCACTGCCTAGTAAGAGCACTGATTCAAGTTCAAAGTCACTCAAAAAGTGGAATGGTGAATTAGAGCTCTCCATATTTATTGTTAGTTTTGCTTTTGTTTCTACTCCCTGTTTTGCCTAAGACTAAGCTATTAAATTCCCAAACAATAAGTTGAAATGCATCTGTTAACATTAATCTAAGGTTTTACTCGTGAACTAAGATCTTTTCTTCTAGGGTAACCCCCGTTAGGTATTTAATTTGTACAGCACATGTTTTCCTGCCTTTCATTGGTAGAACATAAAATAACAATTGAGCTGTATGGCTTCTGGCAGACTTGGGAAAAGATGGTAAACATTCAGTCCCATCCTCTTGCTCTCAAACTCTAAAAATTCCAGTAACAGCCAGGTTTATTTTGCTGTGTTATGGTCTTGCTGTACTATGGGAGATTTTGCCATTAAAACCACAGCACACCTTCTGCATTGAATTTCTCGGTATTATCTTTTTCCTATTTTAAAATGAAACTAAAGATAACAGTACATGTTTACTAGAGGGAAAACTGTTTCCTTAGAGGGAAAAATGATTTTTTTAAAGAAGTCTTCAACATATGCCTTTTGTTCTGAGGGAAGAAAAGATGTAAAAATTTCATAAAGTAATCAAAACTTGAAAAGAGCAGAGAAGCATTGTCCGATCGATGGCTTCGAGAGCTGTATTCGCCAGAAAATTCACTCACTAACTGAGTTTGACACTGACAGCATCAAATTTCTGGTTTTAGGACACTTCCCCGAGGATTTAAGCAAGATGTGTCACAGAAAGACATGTTCTAATGCTTTGTAAAGTGACATAATTTGCTTTCATTCTGTCAAATTATAGTACTGTGAGCATTAACTAACTGTTGTGGTGCTGGAGTGGATCCACATGCATCAGAAACTGGGATTATGGTCATGCCCTTTACTGAAACTTTGTATGTCTCCCAGAGCTGTGGTTTGCAGCATGATACACCAATTACCACCAAAGAGGTTGGTAATCAGTGCTGATTAACAACAGAAGGCTTTTTGAACACAGAATTGTACAGAGGGAAACATGCCCAGCAGGTGCCCTCTCTGATATTTAATTATCAGAGTATCTGATAGAGAGAGGTGTATACAGCGCTGGCTCTGGATTACCTACAAGGGGATTTGTCACAGAAAAGGTTTAAAAGAAACTGCACACTCCAAAGGTTCGGACACTAGCCCAATTAGAGCTAATTAACATCTTGTGAGTGATTTGCTTTTTCAGCCATGGTGTGGTACTTCACTGCACAAGAACTTTTTGCTGTGGTCTGAAAGAGTCTGATTCTTAAGTGCCTTAAATCAAAGAGCTCCAAGATACTGCTACTGTAAGTCATAGTTTGCAAATGATCTTTGAGGGATTTAGAAAGTGTCAAGGCTATGACTGTTGTTGGGATGTTGGTTTTCTGGTGTGTGGGTGGGCGCTTAAGTGCCATATAGGTGTACGAGGTACTGCAGTTAATGGATTGGTTTGATCATGGGTGTTTTGGTGAAGTTCAGGATCAGGCGGTGTGCTGCTCCCTGATGAACTAGATTAGAGTAACTGGAAATCAAATAGAAAATTGAAATACTGTATTTTTTATGTGAAGTAAATGGAAAGATTTTGAACACTTGATCATTTATTGCATGGATCAAAAATTATTTTTGTCCAAAGACTTCAGTTTGTTTCGAAATGTGTCCGTGAACTTGGCATAACTCTTAATGAACCCAGGTGGGATTCTCAAAAGGTGTGAACATTTGTCTGACTCTTGTCCCAGTGAAGCAAGCTTGTCCATCCCTGACTTCATCTGGGGAAGAACGATCATTGAGATCAGCCATATCTCAATGCCTGTTTTCAAGAAGTCTACTCTTAGTGCCCAGATCACAGTGGTCTCCTTTACAGCTGACATTACTTTGCACTCCTGTTTGCAGTGTGAGTGGGTAGATCAAGGAATAGAGATGCTGGATACGTACCTTGCTTTCTGCTTCTTAATAAAATTGCCTCTCTTAAGGTCATGGCTGGGTCAGGCTGGTGGGCAGTGAGCAAATACTTGCAGTGCTGTCTCTAGTCCGTAATTGCTCTGAAGGTAACAGCCAGGCTTGTCAGTCCAGCACAAGCAAGATGAAAATGATGGAGGTAGGCTGAGAATATTGTACCAAAGCTTACACGTAAAGCTTTCTCGAAGTGAAACTTCGCAAATTATTTTCTCCTTTCATATAAAAGCTGGGGAAAGAGGAGCATCAGTTTGAATGAATTTTCAAATTGAAACAGGCTGGCTGATGAAAATGTGAGAAGAAGCAATGCCACTACATGCTTGGTGACAGTACTAGATTGTGAGAGAAAAGGGGCCTGCAGCCTTTTCTCAGAATCTCCAAATAGCTCAGGTACTTTGGGGCAGGTGTATACTCACAGCGTCTCTGCCATGTTTTCCATGCAGAGGTACCTCAGATTTGGTTAGAGTGTCGAGTTATTACCATGCTCTTAATGGAAGTGAATTCTTCCCACCTGCTTTTTCTGTCTCCTTGTTTTGAAGACCATTTAAGATGTCTTTTGAGGTAGTTGTAAAATCAGTATGTTTGGCTTATTGCATGTATTTGACTGGAGCCAGACAATGCACTTTCTTAATCTTCCAAATGGTATTTTCATAAATACATGTTTGATATTTTTAAATTTTTTTTCCGGTCAATTTTTGCAAGCTTTAACAATCTAAACCTCATTGCTATTATTCTCCGAGTTAGTCACCCAGAAGGACAGGACACAAATACTTAGACTTGAATTACTGAAATATTTGTGTGTCTATGCAGTGTTCTCAAGACTTGCACATTTTTATGTACAAGGCAAAAAATAAAGCACCTTAAAGTTTAAGTTACAAGCATTTCAAGATTTTGATCAATTAAATCATCACTTAAACATTTAATGAGTATATCATTTTCACTAGAGAAATGTAAGAGGATCTCTGATCCAAAGGTAATTGCTTTGAACTCAAACTGCAATTTGCAGTTTCACATGTCACCGGATTTGCTTGTAGTTTACTGGCTCCCTTCACTGAACCTATTCTGTTAAAGGCAGAAGTGCACTTAGATGGAATTTGATTTTTCTAATACTCTTCTAAGCAAACAGAATGAGAATTAGCATTGAGAAATCTGAGTGACAGTCGGAAAACTCTGAAGCATCCTGAACAACAAGGAACATGTGAGGAGTTACTGTGCATCTTGCCTGAGAGACAGGATGGACCAGGGATAGCCCAGGGAGTGATGCTCTTAGCCGCTGCACCTATCTCAGAGCTGTTTGAGTAGCTTGTGGTGCAAATTGCCTAATACTTCCTGCTCGACCTGTGCCGAGGACAGGGCATTTCACCTCTCCGGATGCCTGCTCATGTGTAAAGTCCAACAGCCTGTTTTGACCACATGCGGCCAGGTACACAAAGGTGAGAGTTTGCCCACCAGAGAGTGTGAAAGGTGACATTTTGTCCTGACCCAGCAGTATGCTCGTACCCAGCGCTGATTTGGAATGAGCCTTTGTAACTCTATAAAAAGCACCAAACAAATATCGTAAACAAGTACCTTGGCGAGCTAGAAAATGACACTGGGGCTTTCCACATGAGTTTTTTGTTAAAGGAGAAATCAGTGATGTGAAGCCTGAATTTATGCTCAGGAAATTGCTTTTCATCTTACAGCATGGGTTCTTGAGCAGAGGTGGGCTTAAACAATATTTTGAAAATTATCTTTTCACAGAATTTTCGTCAAAGTACAAATGTCATTGCCTCAGGAAGCAGTTTTCCTCTGAGAAGTGATGCTGGAAAAATCAAAAAGAGCAAAGTCTGCTTGCTGGCCAAAATTCATCCATGAATAAATTGCATCACAAAGCTACCGACAGCATAACATTTTCAAAGACCATGTCAGACTGTTGCTATAAGAAAAGTGGCTTGTAAGACTCAGCATTGTATGGGGACTCTTGCCAGAGCAATATTATTAGAAACTATTATTGTTTATAATGGAATGAAGTATGGACATTTATAATATTTATTCTGATTTAGTGGAATCCAGACCTGAACAAAATTTTGCCAGTCTCATGTTTTGCCCGTTCTGGAAGTTGCATATGAAATTTTAATGTGAAATTGTGTTGAGGCCTTTTGCAGGAACATACCTGTATTTATCATTCATACGTTGTTTAGAATAGCAAAAAAATAAAAAAAGTAATTACTAGTACATGTTTGAATCCTGAAGGTCCAAAGGAACTATCCAAATAATGGTAAATGCCCACTGATGTATCATTTTACTTATTTCAGTTTTGCTTGTTTGTTACAAAGCTGAGATTCAAGGCCTCTTTTTGGCTCTTTAACAGAAACTTTAGGAACTCAGGAATCCTCACTAGTCAGGAACCTCTGAATAGGCACAAGTAATTGTTCATG
This sequence comes from Steatornis caripensis, assembly GCA_013398225.1. Classification (NCBI taxonomy): domain Eukaryota; kingdom Metazoa; phylum Chordata; class Aves; order Caprimulgiformes; family Steatornithidae; genus Steatornis; species Steatornis caripensis. The sequence goes on from VZSC01000673.1 coordinate 142,519, forward strand.
ACATGAAATTTTTCTTTTCTCTTAGAATTTCCCTTTTACTGAAATACTTACTTCTCATTCTGGTATAAAGTGACACTGTTCTAAATAGAGATCTTCTGGTGGAAAATTATTCTGACTGTTTGCTAGTTCTTTTTTTGTATCTCAGCATTATTTTCGTGTGTTTTCACATGCTTTGGAAGATGAGAATTTCTTCTCCCATTCAGAGTCTCTCTGTAAAGAGACATCTGCACTGCCAGAAGAGTTTCAGCTCAACTTTCCTTTGTTCCCTCCTGAAAAGAAGGATGCATCTGCAGCTGAGACTTTTAATGTGTTTGCTTGAAAGACTAAATTCTCTTGGTAATGGTGATTTTATCTCTAATTCCACACCAGAGTGTAAGGTTGAGTAATACTGTTGAAGGCCTTTTCCCAGTAATTGGCCAGTGGAATCCCGTGTGGGTTACTGATGGGCTTGTTAAAGGAAAACTTTTCAAATGCGTGTTAAGTTTAGCTGCTGGCAGTTTTTGCTGAATGTTTCAAGTTGTAGTGTGTAGCACAGGCTGGACACAGCTGCTGTACATTGTCAGCTTGCACGCACTTTTTTAGCAGGCTTAGCTGAAAGAACATCTAAAAGTGCTGTTCTGGCCACCTGTTGCTTTCATACGTTATTCCCACAGAAACCCACCTCTGCTGAATATGAATGATTCAGCTGTAGTCCTCTGCCTCTGTGCGTGTGAAAATAGATGAAGAAAATACGCATAAGAAAAACAACTTAGGAGAAAACTGTTACAGCACTCCAAAGGCTCCATCAAGAAACTTTCTTTGGATCAGGGCTAAGGGTAGGTAAATCTAGTAAGATAAGAAAGAAGAATTTAGATAGGAATCTGAACATTTATGGAAAACTTGTACAAATACTTGCCAAGTTCGTCATTACGCCACTTGTGGTGGTTGGTGGAATAGAGCATAGCTGGTGGTAATCCTTGATCTGATCAGAAGTAGAGTCATACCCATTTTCATTATTCTTCAGGCATGACTTTAAAGACTACAGACATTTAGTATGCCTCTGGCATTTTTTAGCTGGTTTTAGTGCATTAAGTGGAACTAGCCTCTTTAGAGACTAAGTGTTCCATTTATTCTGCCATGTCTTCCTGCAATGTCAGTGTGTTTCAACCATAAACTACAGGAATAATCTTTAGTGACAAGAAAAGGATTTAGGCATCACAGTCTGCACAGACTCCCAGCAGGATTTTTATGAGAACCTCACCCCGAAATTGGGAAGGGATAGCTAGGGTGAGAATATGAATCTTCCTCTTTTGTACTTCATCAAACATCACGTAAATATGAATACAGCATCCTTGTCTATTGCGGTTGGGTCTCTGTGTGTCACTTTTTTGTATCTCTGCAGTTTTTCCTTCTCTGTGTGCTTCACCTGACTTCTTTTCACTGTCACCTCTACTGCCCTGGCCCTGTACATACCTTTCTGTTGACACCTTTACTTCATTGCTCATGCACAATCCACATATTGTCATTACCTTTTCTTCAGGATACGTTTAGAAATTAGGAATTATTAAACTCAAGTGAATTTTGTAGTTCTTTTGTATTTTTTTTTCATACTTAGCAAGTGTTTTTCAGTAGAATTTAGAGACACAGTTGAAACAGTGTCCAACATCCAGGTCCAGTTTGTCCTCAGGGGATGAAAACCTTTGTCAGGGTTGGTAATCTAAAGACTTGATGGTTTAGGAAGGAAAAAAAAAAAAAAAGAAATAAAAAAGGAGTGGGGAGAAGGCTTTGACCCTGCTGAACTCTTTGAATCTAAAAAGCTGTTAGAAGCAAACAGCTTTTGATGACTATCAGCTTTTGGCCGAGTTAAAACATATGACTTAAAGTTAGGAACATAAGACTGGGAACAATCACTAGGATTGCAAGAGCTGGGGCATTAGTTAGTCTGTGCCTTTCTGGTCTCTCCACTGTAATGGAATTTTTTTTTTGCCTCTCCTCAAATGAACAGAAGTTCACTAGTCTCACCCATTTCAACACAGATTGCTTATTTCAGGAGGCTATGTCCTGTCTTTAATCTCCTGTCTTCACCTTGTCCCCATTCTTTTTTCTTTTCCTTTCTCATGGGTCCCTGTCTCCGTCCTCCCGTTTCCCAGAAAATGATTGTGTTGAAATTCTCTATTAAAACTCCTTTTGGTATAGTATTTTTTCCTCAAGCATTTTTAGATAGGATTTCTGATTCACGCCTTTAAGTTTCAGCTATATGCTCTTTCTGATATTAACAGATACTTCCGTGAAGGTTGTAAGTACAGGATTATTCATGAAGATTATCTCAGGAAAAGAATAACAACTGAGGTCTCCTCTGGACTGTAATTTGTACAGCTTGGTTTTCCACCCTAGAAAGATCACTCTACTACTTTTTTTCAGTGGCTTTCTTCCTGAAATGTTTCACAGATTGCCTGGTGCCCTTTAGAGAACGCTAAATAGCGCACAGAGTGTTTCTTTGCTCTTCACTCATGGCTGTACCCTGACATCCCAGGGGCTGAAGGAAAGAGAAAACATTACAAGGCTGAGGTGGAAGTTTACATAGAGAAAGAGTAAGTCTGTGCTGGCCTTCAAGTATTTAAATACACGGTTTTGTTTGTCTTGCACTAGGCTGTTGTTTTCATCCAGAAGTGTTCAAGAGACCACCTGTTTTCCCATCTCATGTGAACTACAAACTACAACGGTGAGGATGTGATCACAGTCTTGGCTGCCTCTGGGGCATTGTGTCTGAGGCAGCTAGTGCTGTTGCATGTATTTTGGCCGTCTTGCTCTTACCCACATGCTTGTCTGTACTCTTCCTGATGCATTGCTTGGCAGGGCTGTGGCTCTCCAACTCCCCCTCTGCCCATCTCCCTAGCTCCTGCTCTTTGTCTCACTTGCCAACAGATGAACTTTCTGGCCTGGATATGATCTGCCAATCTTCTTCAGTGCCCTGTTTACAAAGACAGATATAAATGTCAGTTTTGAATATTGCCTTTTGCTAGCACAAAAGGCTACTTGAAACTTATTAATTTTTGCACATTTAACAGGAGAATGGTTCTTTCACTCTGAAATGAATTTCAGAGGGGAGCAAGGTTTGAAATACTTGACAGAAGCTTCGTTAATAGCTCTTGATGCTCTTCTACCTCTTCGCGTTTTCAAGGCCTACATCAACGGGAGCAAAGCACAGATTACTTCAATAAACTGATAATAATATGCATTTTCTTATTCATGTATCCTGTTTCAGTGCATGTTAGGTTCATTCAACTGAAGCTCCGAGTCTATAGCTGGAAAAGAAAAATTGATGATGTGGCTACTATTGAGCCTCCAGTACCATTGATCTGGGAGCAGCAGTAATTCGGCATGCTTCGTTAAAGAAAACAACAGTGAAGACAGATCTTTAGGCAGTGAAGCATCTTCTAACTATGCAGGATCACAGAATGGTTGAGGCTGAAGGGCACCTCTGGAAATCATCTAGTCCAGCTCCCCTGCTCAAAGCAGAGCCAAAGCAGCGTATTTATATATACTGATAAGATGCTACCAGAGCCTTCTCTTCTCCAGGCTAAACAATCTTAACTCTCTCAGTCTCTCCTTCTGGTCCATATGGTCATTATCTAAGCTATTCAACTAACGTCTACTTATCAATGTATCTGGAAGCCATTCCTCCTTGTGTGGCTCTAGGGTTGAGAAATCTTTCTTTTACTGGCAGAATTCATGTCTGAGTTAGACGAAGTAGGATGTTTAAGGAGACAGAGCTCAGGGCTTCCAGCAGAAGAGGGCCTGCCCCATCCATCTGTCCTAGAAAGAGTGTTGCTGCTCAGACAGGTTGCCACATCCACTGCGTTGACCTCAGGCTGTGATTTCGGTGAGCCTTTAGCAGAGTCTTGTGGTGGACTTTTGTGTGTTGCATCTCTGCTTTTCATAATAAGTGGACATCATGAAGCTTTATTTAGTGGTATGTTGAGGACTTCAGAGTGCCTTTCCCTGGCACCTCACGTTCACGCTCAGGGCATTACATTATGTTATACTGCTCTAGTGACAGGTCTTGTTCCAGAAGTGACTGCACTATGCTGCCGTATCAGTATTGTCAGAGGAATAAAAATGACTTTTTGTTTAGTCAGAGTTTAGTAAAATTGCATTTGGTTTGTCCACTCGACTGTGTGTGGTTGAACAGAAATTCCCTCAAGGGAGGAATCTCTGTGTGTGCTTTTGAGCCAATTCCATTATTTTCTGTATAATCATTGCTGTCTGAGAACTTAGATGTCTGACTAACAAAAGTTATAAGGCAAGTTCTTGAATTTACATGGTTTGCATCAGCAGGCATGACATGTAATACATAGATTCACCATTTCTGTTGTTGCAATGGAGCGATGATTTACATGGGACATTACCTGCTTGGAAATGAACATTTTGCATCCACTATGTGCCTCAGGATACAAACTTGTCGCTGTGAAAGTAGGAAGGGAGAGTAAAAGGTGCCTAAATCATTTTTTTCATGAAGTAGAAATTGCAACGCATACAAACAGCAGGATGGGAATGCTGGAGTTGCTTGTACTTGGCATACTCTGAAAGGGGTTTGTTCACATTTGCAAAGCAAAAACAAAAATCTGGAAGGCTGAAACAGAAAATGACCAACTGCAACCAAAGCATTTGCTCCCTGTTTGCTCTGAATGTGCAATTGGCCTTGGTCTTTTAATTATAATCCATGAAGATGGCTCTGTTCCCTACCCACCCTTGGGCTTCCAGGAGCACTGAGTGCTTAGGGCTCAGGCTGCTAATGCTGTAATTGAAACAGCTGCTCTGCTCTCTGAGTACTTTATTCATTCACCTGTGAAAATGTTGATGGATCTGTGGCATGTTCTGGTCTTTTTCTGTAGATGTGAATCTCAAACACAGCCACTTGCTAGATAGAACTAATGAAGAGAATTTGCTATGGCTTTTAGTGTGTTGTCTCAGTTCCTAAAAGGAGATGAAAAAGGGAGGGAGGGAGGGGAAGGCTGCTCTTAGGCCATAAAGCTCTTTGGACTAAATTCACTTTACCTACAAGATGAGACGTCCTAATTCTCCATTATTCTCAATGACTTAAACTACAAGTGAATGTAAAATATTACTAGGCCAAAAGGTCATTATTTTTACATTCTGCACTGATTTTTAAATTAGTGCATACAGAGAAGAGCCGCTGAAAATAGTGCTGTAAATGAGCACAGCGTTGGGAGGGGTCCATGCTAGTTCATGAAGGCCCCAGGCCAGTGGTTGCTCTGCAGCCCTCCTTTTCTCTCTTGCCTTGGGACCACAACAAAAGGGCTAAATTGCTGTTGCGGACCTTGTTAAAGCCTGAAAACTTCAGGCACCCAACAGAAGCTCAAGTATACCTGTACCCTTTCTCAATACACCTTCCTTTAGCCATTGTTTTTCCTTATCTTTGTATTCAGCCCATTTCTGAATTACTGTCCAGGAAAGAAAAGTTTGTCGTCGTGTCAGATGAATGCATTTAATCAGCACAAAGTCATCCTAGTGCGGTGGCTAACTTGGATGTATTCATTTGGTAGGGCTGTGGCAGAGATGGAGTTACTGACTAAAACACAATCACTTGACTGCTCTGATAAGAGTTTTAGCCTAATGATGTCTTGCTTCCAGCCCATTGCTCAGCTCAGCATATCCTACAGACTCAGGCAGCTTTAACGTCCTTGTGACTAGAGTTCGGTCTGTCCTGAGGCAGCTTACCCATGCAAAAAGGGTTGCGCAGGAGCATCTGAACTCTTAATTACCCAGGAGCCATTTCACCCACTAATAAGCTGAAACTGCATAAAACCTTTGAGCTAGGCAGAGGCAAGGGCTGCTGTGGTCCATAGGCTTGTTTTTGTTCAATGGTATTGATTGTTCTTGGCAGATACGGAGCCTGAGAGCATTGTGGTTATGTTTGTTAGGGAAAATTAGAGGTCATTGTGAGACTTTGAGAGTCAATAAATCTAAATTTTGATGAAAAAGGCAAAATCCTACTCTGAAGCAAGTACTCAGGCAGCCCATGTGGGAAAGCAATGAGGGAGGAAAGAAAGGGCTGGAAATTTTACTGTGTCTTCCCTGTCAGCCTGCAGCACTCAGATGACGGTTGTATTCTGTTCAGGAGACGAGGAATAGCAAGGAAATGGTCTTAGAAAATAGTACATTGAAAAATACTCTTGATGTGACTTGAAACAGATTATTAATGTCAGGAAAAGCAGTCTTGGTGCTGCTACATGGTTTATGTTGCCTGAAGGTGAGCTGACAGTATGTACCCCTACACAGATACTTTGCATACCCGCAGCCTTTGCTGTCTGAAGAGCTCTAAGGTTGTTGCAGATTCATATAACAAAACTTATCCTTGTTCAGAGTTTGATTTATATATTCAAAATAGGGTTTAAGTCAGACCCTAGGAATGCTGCCTGGATTGATTTGGCCTTTTTCACTGAGCTGAGTATTAACTTAATCGAGCCTTGCAATATCTTCAGGCACCAAGTATTGCTTTTTATACCTAAGTTCACAGAAATGTCACAGTGTTTCTAAAGTCACACTGGAGTATCATAGCAGGGACCTTTCTCCCCATTTCTGCCTTGTGAGGGGATTGTGGAATAGTTTTCTTTCCAGCCTTTGCCTAAAAGGGGTGATCTTGCAAGTGAGACTTGCTCTTTGAGGCCAAGCTCAAGTTTCCAGGGTGCTGCAGTGCATGCTGTCCTTCCCAGAATGGTGTTTAAAGGCAAGAGCTATCCCAGCAAATGTTATTGAATTGCAATTACTGATGTCATTTTAAAAAAGAAAAAAAGACTACTTGAATTTGAAAAACAGTTTAATGTGATACTGAGACAAACAGCATTGGCAGGACTGCTGTGTTTCGGGAATGCATGAAAGGCCTAGGTATTTTCTTTATCAATAAACACGAAAAACAGTCATCATGTTTTCGTTATGTTTTAAAATCATTGTTCAAAAACACCTTCAATTTCATTGGCAACATTAACCCAAGGAAATTAGCTTCCTCGTTTAGGTACCTTTTTATTTGACTGTGAAGAGTCAGTAAATTATACTAGAACATCCTGTGGACTCTGTTTCCAATGCATGTTCCTTGTCAAGGCTTTTCTTATTTATGCTTAAAGGAAGTGTGTATGCCAAATGTTGAGACTAACAGGCAAAATGTATGCTGAGCTAAAGAAAACATCACTGTGCTCCAAGTTCTGGGGAGTTGAGATCCCAGACAGTGGCTTGAACATGTATTTCCAGGCAGACGCAGATGTGGTTGGCTACTCTTGGCTTCCCTTCTGGATGTTCTGCATGGCCTGTTATGATTCACTTTCTCAGAAATATCCAATACTAATGAGGGAGATTAGAACAGTGGGACAGAAACAGACTCAACATATCTGGCAAAAGTTATTCTTGACCATAGGCAGCATTTCTTCTATTTGAACCTACACAGCAGATGGTATTCTCTTATGTATTCCAAGTGTGGTAAAATAGTGAGGACATTGTTATCAGCTATTACAGCATTGCTGTGACTGCTGCTATGTTGAAAACTGTGCACACCCCACTTTCATGGCATTTCTCTCTCTTTAAAGTTGACATTTCCATTGTTAAGTAGCACGGTCTTTCTGACTTCTGATATGCCATTTGCTCTGGTGTGTAGATGCTGACCTCCCAAGTTCCATTTCTTTGACTACAGTGACCAGGTGATTGTTTTAGTCACACTCTTTTTTTTTTTCCAACATCTTTCTCCATTCAAAGTTGAGTCATACAATTCAAAGGGCCCCTTCCCCAACAGGGCAACTTTTATAACACCCACTACGTAAGCAATAGTAGACACAACCTTTCTGCATTCCAAGCCTCATCTTTCCCCATTCAGATCCTTCCTAATGAGACGTTTCTTTCAAAAGTCTGTTTAAAGGAAGCAAATTAAATTGCAAGAGGAAGTTATTCATCAGGAAATACATCTTTCGTCTTCACCCATGCAATTTCCCTTCATACTACCCCTCACGTTGCTTATGTATAGACATCTTCTGTATTGTACAGTTTTATGGGAGACATTTCACTTCTATTTATTTTGCACCATGTTTTATTTTTATTTACTTCTCTATTTTGCACCATGTATGGCACACCGTATACCCGATGCAATCATATGCCTACCTCTGTGTTGCAGCCAAACACTGTGAATAGCTGAAGTTATGGGAAAGATGGCATTTGCTCAGGATTATGTGCCAGTCTTTTTGGTTTCTGGGAATCTCTGAAATCCAGTCAGACTGTTTTTTTCTAACCAGACAACTTTTTATAGGGTTTGACCTGATGAATGGATTTTAGGAGCCTCTTACAGGAGGTTAGGGACTGTCTTGTAGTGGGTGGAAGTGCCTGGAGTAGATGTTCTGTAAATCTTTCTGAACCTTATGATCCAGACAGTCCTTCTTCTAGTTCTTAAATCTTTCTTTGGATATACTGATACCTTATTTTGAATTCTAGGTTATTAAACCTGCTAGATAATTGCCACATATCCCGGAAGCATACAGAGTTAAACACAGCTTTTCTCTTTGGTAAAATCTTCCCTCTCATCCACTCTTTCAGCCTTTGAACCTAAGATCTTTTATGGTTTTTATTCCACCATATAGATGGTGAGCAGACACAATATTTGTACTTCCTTTTAGCTGTGTCATGAAAAGCCGTTGCTGAGTGCTGAGGTAATGCCAGTTTAATTGGTCTTCTAGACATGGCTGTTGAGAGCTCAGTAATTTCAGAATACATTCCTACTAATCCTCTCTTTGAAAAGACATCCTGTCTTTCAGAAGCCTTGACTGTACTTGACTGTAATTAAGTTTAGATTTTTTTTTTACTTTCAATATTTAAATAAAAAATGAAAACTACTCTTTGGCACACCTAAGCAGTGCTGTACATTGGGTTGAAAGGATGGAATTTCCTTCTGATCCTCAAAGTCAATTAAGTTACTCCCTGAAGCATGAAATTTAATTACCCTCATCAGAAGCAGCATGATGCAGTGGATTAGGACATAGGAGTAAGAATCAGAGATTTTTATCTCTGATCCTAGTTCTGCCATCTGGTTATTGACTAAAAGAGTCATATAACCTGCCTGTGCCTCCTTTTCACCCACCTGAAAAATGAGGTGTTTGATTTCTCTGCTAAGGGGCTGTGAGGTCATAAGCATCTAAAGATGTAGTGGTTTGTATGAATGCTAAGTGTTGCTGGGATTGCCTTGGCTTACCTGCTGCCAGCAGTTATTGTCATTTGGTTTCATACAATGAAATCTCATTTTTTGGCAGTGTGAGTTTCATAAAAGGAAGTGTAATCAAGCTCATATGCAAATAGGGAGAGGACTGCAAGAGGAGGTGACACTAAAGAGCCATTGTGCATCAGAAAAGTGTGCTGAGCTGCTGTTCTTTTCACATCAGTTTTGATGGTGCATCTCTGATACAATTACTAATTGTAGCTTCCCAGGAGTGCCTCCAACTATATGCGTCTCAGGAGGTGGAAGAAAGTCTTCTCCATCTTGCATGGTTTAACTGGGGAACAGAAAGAAAGTTCAGTGCCAGACAAACATATTCCTCTTGGCAAGTTGTTTAGCTCTACTGTATTTGCAATTGCAGTAGTTTCTTACTGGAGTGATTAGTCATGTCGTGTCAGTGGGGAGCTCCCATGAAAAACTCACAATTGTTTATTGGATGTGATGAAGTGTCTAATTAAAATAATTTGTTCTGTCATTTAAAAAAACAACAATGCTTTCTCATGTCTCAGCCCAACTTGGCCAACAGAGCTTTTGAGTAGACGAGTATCTTAGCATTAAGTTTACATTGCAGAATGGTCAGTAACAAAAATCATCCTATGAATATCTGGGTTACTCTGTCCACAGAGATTTTAAAAAGGAAAATGGAAATAATAATAACCCTGCCATTTAGTGGGTTACGATCCAGTGCAAAGGTGCCAGATTACTCTGTTGGAAAGAAGTTTGCCCTCCACCAAACAGCATAATTTCATTGTCTGTCATTGAATCCCTCTGCAGTTCCTGTGCTCTTTCTTCCAGGGCCTCTGTCTGTATTAAATTCCATTAAAAGATTCTCATTTATAATCACAAGAATTAGATCTGATTGTGAGGCTGCAGTTCTTCAGTTACTTACCTAAACCTAATTCAGTTCTTTACAGCACTCAAATGTGAGTCTTCAAATTTTCAGAGCAGGGAATTTACTTCAGCCAGGTTAGTAAAGCAAAATCTTTGTAACAATGAATTTTCTAGGAGATGCTCAGGAAAGAGATATTAAAAAAATTAACTTTATGGAAATTAATAGGAAAATACATTTTTCTGTAGGTTTTATCTTCTGCAATTTTAATAAATTTTCCCATACAGAGCAGTTGTCTTGTGGTCTTATAGCATGCTCTAAATACAGGAGGAGATGGTATTACCAATGGTTTAAACTCTAGTGGCTGAATTGCAAACTTCCATTGTTATCCAAGAATAAGTATGACATTAAAATATCCTTTATGGGCTACTTGTGTTTCACTGAAACCTAAAGCAATTTCTGCTGTATTGCAGTATCTCCCTGGTTGTACAGTTCTCTGTAGAGCAGCTGTACAAAAAGCCCAGCACTGCAATCCTAAAAGGAGGGTAGAGTTAGCTTTCTTCCCAGCACATGTGAGGTGATATCATTGCAGTCTGGAGGCAAGTCTTGTTGGTCTCCTGTACTAGGCAAGGTAATTACATACTGTGTCTGACTCATCGGTCAAACCTAGCAGAATTACAAAGCATTTTCTTCGGAGGAAGATGTTATTAGTTTTATCTTAAAAGCATTAAAACAGTAAAAGGAAAGAAAATTATTGCAATTATTTAATCTTTTTAATAACAAAACTTCTGTGAAGCCGTCTTCTTTCCCCCTGTACTTGGTGCTGGTGAGGCCCCACCTCGAATAATGTGTTCAGTTTTGGACCCCTCACTACAAGAAAGACATTGAGATGCTGGAACATGTCCAAAGAAGGGCAACGAAGCTGGTGAAGGGTCTAGAGCACAAGTCTGATGAGGAGTGGCTGAGGGAACTGGGGTTGTTTACTCTGGGGAAAAGGAGGCTGAGGGGAGACCTTGTTGCTTTCTACAACTACCTGAAAGGAGGTTGTAGCGAGGTGAGGGTCAGTCTCTTCTCCCAAGTAACAAGCAATAGGACAGGAGGAAATGGCCTCAAATTGCACCGGGGAGGTTTAGATTGGATATTAGGAAAAAATTCTTCACCTAAAGCGTTATCAAGAACTGGAACAGGCTGCCCAGGGAAGTGGTTGAGTCACCATCCCTGGAAGTGTTTAGAAGACATGTGGATGTGGTGCTCAGGGACACAGTTTAGTAGTGGACTTGGCAGTGCTAGGTTAACAGTTGGACTTGATGATCCTAAAGATCTTTTCCAGCCAAGATGATTCTATGATTCTAAAGGCATTTTGAGGGAAGAGGAGGGAAGAGCAGGGAAGCATTATTGGAACCAGTCACAGGGACATTAAAGGTCTGATCCAATGACACTAATATGGGTCTTAACTGTATTTAAACCTATCACCAACAGTTACGTCTTGCTTATGTAAAGGGCTATAAAAAAGGGTAGAAAGACAACTGACATTAAATCAATAGAGGAAAATGTATACCATTTTTCTTTCTCTTACTAAGTAGCCTGTGAGCAGAAGAGTTTGTGCTCCAAAATTCTGCATTGCACATCGAGAATTATCTCCTATAATGCTAAATAATCTCTTTCATTAATATGCAGTAACTTTATTTTTTGCCATTTTAAAGAGTAGATCCTTTTCAAGACTATTATCATCGTACATCAAATTCAAGCCTTGATGTCTCTTAAGTAATTTTAAGATCAGTAAACTGAAATTAATTTAAAGTTGATAATTAAAAGTAATTACAGGGCANGTTTAGAAGACATGTGGATGTGGTGCTCAGGGACACAGTTTAGTAGTGGACTTGGCAGTGCTAGGTTAACAGTTGGACTTGATGATCCTAAAGATCTTTTCCAGCCAAGATGATTCTATGATTCTAAAGGCATTTTGAGGGAAGAGGAGGGAAGAGCAGGGAAGCATTATTGGAACCAGTCACAGGGACATTAAAGGTCTGATCCAATGACACTAATATGGGTCTTAACTGTATTTAAACCTATCACCAACAGTTACGTCTTGCTTATGTAAAGGGCTATAAAAAAGGGTAGAAAGACAACTGACATTAAATCAATAGAGGAAAATGTATACCATTTTTCTTTCTCTTACTAAGTAGCCTGTGAGCAGAAGAGTTTGTGCTCCAAAATTCTGCATTGCACATCGAGAATTATCTCCTATAATGCTAAATAATCTCTTTCATTAATATGCAGTAACTTTATTTTTTGCCATTTTAAAGAGTAGATCCTTTTCAAGACTATTATCATCGTACATCAAATTCAAGCCTTGATGTCTCTTAAGTAATTTTAAGATCAGTAAACTGAAATTAATTTAAAGTTGATAATTAAAAGTAATTACAGGGCAGTCTATTGTACTCTTTGAACTAATAAGAAAAGAGTTTACACAGCCTTCTATGGGTCGTTTTATTTTTTTCTCCTTCTGTCTCTTAGAATTGTATTGGCATGTTCTTGAAAACATTTTTTAATTTTCTGTTTGGTGCAGCCTGAAAAGATCTGGTCTGGTTCTTCCTTTGTGCAGTGCCATTAATTGCTGAAGCAAAAGAAAGTCTGGAGCAGTATGGAGGCAAGATTAAAACCTGTTATAAACTCCTGTATAATTATGCAATGGCATGCAGGATGGAGGAAGTTAGGTTCTTTCACCAATTCATCTAGTAAAGGGGGAAAATTATCTTTTGGACTCCTACTGATAATGTTTAATTCTACTGTTAACAAGGTTTCATTCTCAAAAATCAGCTTCTAATTTTTTCACTACCTTTATCATGCTGCAGGTGAATTTTGATGTGAAATACTCTGATGTAGTTGCTATTATTGCTATTTAATTTTGTAATTCCCAAAAGTTCACTGAAGCTTTTACCTAAGAGAGAAATGAAGTCCTCGCTGAGATACATTGCATTTTCCTCCCAGGCACACCATGATAAGTGTTGGTAACAATAGGAGTGTTTTAGATGGGAGAGAGCCTGGACCTGGAGAAATAAAATCGCACTCTAACTCAACTTAGGTATGAGAAGTCTGTTAAATTCCGTGGGTTTTTTTCTGCGGTGAGTGGAGATGAGAGAGCAAAACACAGCTTGAATTTAGAGAGCTTTTTTCTTAATGGGAGGGGATAGTTTGAAGCACTTGTCTTCTCTCAACCTCCTATTAAGAGCTGTGGGGAGTGCACAAGCTGGATTGTGACCCAGGAGAGGCAATGCAGCTCTTCATTTCCTACAGTGCAGTTCAGGTGCATTGAGCCCTCATTTATTATATGTAAGGCAGTAGGATTTAGGAGTTGGTTCTTTGGTTTTTGCTCATTGTTTCCGTATGTCGAAGACTTCTGCTTTCAAATCGGCCTCTAATGTGAGGAAGCAGTGGATTTATCAGAGCCAGGCCGGGATAGTGTTCTGGGTGAAATTTAACTTATGCCTAGGGACCAGTGGAAACCAGCGGTGCACAGGTGGCGACACAGGTGTCAGGCTGGCTGGTGGTATGGAAATTAATTCTACCTTCCAGATGTAGATGGATGTCTGGAGAATGGTCCCAAAGATAGTTGCTGGGACCTGAGATGTCAAGACTGAAGTCAGAAAGCTTACTGGAATCAAGAATTTTGAAACCCCACTTTAGCAGGATGAAAGAGCAGTCAACGAGCATGTTTGTGTTAATTGGATTCAAAGTCATTTACCCATGAAGACAGACAAGCACAGGATGCAAGTGTTCTGTATGGCTTGAGATTTTACTTGAGAGCTCTAGCAGGTTTTTCTTTTTTTTCACTGCCTCTAAGAGAGCACCCTGATTTGTACTTGCAATTAATCAGTTCTGGCATTACCCAGAGGAGCATGCAAAATGGCATCTGAAGCATTAGTGTATTGATTAGAATTAATCAGGAATGTGTTCCTTCTGAAGCTGCACGCTGCATGAACAACCAAAGAGTGTCTGAACTACAAATATCTCTTGGAAATTAAGTTTCCATGAAAACTGGATTATGGCTTCTGAAACTGGGTAACTACATGTGAAATAGAAGCAGAGGAGCAAAACTTGATACCTGGCAAACTGAGTCATGGATGGGAGGTGTAGGAAAGGTTAGGCTATGGAAAAGTACTTTGACTTGTTCAGGATCTAACACCTAACCCTTGCGGGGCTGTGCGAGGCCCACAGTGGTTTCTAGCATACCTTCACATTAAGGAGTGTGAAGGAGTATACAGAAGGTTGTTTGAAAATTCAGCCCTTGTACTGTGTTCAGGTTCTGTCAGCAGCATTTTCTGTTTTGGAGAACAGCAGTACAGCCTCGTAAAAGAAACTCTGGGTGTTGCCCAGGCTTGCTTTATGCAACAAATTCTCTTTAGATAATGTATCTAGATCTGAACTCGTCTAAAGTCTGAAAATATTTGAATCTAGTATTTTGATCTAGCGTGTCACTGAAGACCAGTATGTTACTAGTTTCTGTCTAAATCTATGTATACTGCAGATTCTAGATATCTGAGCCAATGTCTTTCTTACTGTAACTTCAGAGAAGGTCCTGTTGGCCTACCGTATCAAGACACTGAGCAATACCTAAACAATACAATGTAGTGTGTTGCTTTACAGCATAAAGGATTAAATTAAGATGTTAAACTGTAGTCTTTTTTTACTGCTTGAGGCTGTATCTAGAGAGATCATCATGGTTATTATGGCCAATGTTGTGGTAAAAATAGGGTTTCATGTTGAAGACTCTGTGGAGATGATAGCTATGTGCACAGTAACTGATACCTTTGTCCTTGCAGTTGTTAGCTTACAAGTCTGATTCGTCACTTTGTAGAGTGCTTGGAGGTTATGCGGAGGATAACAAAAGCAATCTGTTAGCTGCTGTAATTTGCTTTGGGGACCTAAGTTTCAGAGAACTGCAGAATGATTGAGATTGGAAGGAACCTCTGAGACTGACTAGCCCAACCTGAGCTAGAGCAGGTTACCCAGCACCATATCCAGTCAGATTTTGAATATCTCAAAGGATGGAAGGATGGAGACTCCATAACATTTCTAGGCAGCTTGTTCCAATGTTCAATCAGCCTTAGAGTAAGCAAGTTTTATCTTGTGTTTAAATGGAATTTCTTACCTTTCAATCAAAGCAAATGTGCCTTGTGCTTGCCTGTTGTCCTTTCATTGGATAACACTGTTTGATTCTGTCTTCTTTCCATCCTCCCATAACATACAAACATTGGTAAGGTCCTTCCTGACACTTATCTTTTCCAGGCTAAACAATCCAAATTTTCTCCACTTCTTGAATGTCAAGTGGTCTAGTCCCTTAATCATCTCTGTGGCTGTTTGCTGGACTGACTTCAGTAAGTCCAGGTCTTTCTTGTGATGGAAAGTCCAGCACTAGACACAGCGCTCCAGATGTGTCTCCCCAGCTCTGAATAGAGGGGAAGAATCACCCTCTTCGATCTGCTGTTCCCAGTGCAGCCCAGGAAGCCGTTGGCCTTCCTTGTCATCGAGGACACATTGCTGGCTTATGTTCAACATTTTGTCCCCCAGGACGTGCAAGTTGTCTTCTGCAAAGCCACTTTCCAGCCTGTGCTGGTGCATGAGATTGTTCCTCCCCAGGGGCAGCACTTTGTATTTCCCTTTGTTGAATTTCATGGGGTTCCTGTTGGCCCGAATTTCTAGCCTGTCGAGGGCCACCTCAGTGGCAGACCAACTGTCCCGTGTGTCAATGACTTCTCCCAGTCTGGCTGGAAACTTGCTGATGGTGCAGCCCATCCCATTATCCAGGTAATGAAGATAGAAAACATTATTGGCCCCGCTATTGGTCCAGAGATATACCACTGGTGACTGGCCTCCAGCTGCACTTTGTACGACTGATGGTAACACTCTAAGCCTGGCAGTTCAGCCAGTTTTCAGTCCATCTCACTGTCCACTTACATACTCTGTACTTCCATCAGTTTGTCAGTGAGGGTGGGGTGGGAGGTACAGCAATGAAAACCTTACTAAAGTCAAGATAAGCAACATCCATCTCTCCCCTCATCCACCAAGCCCATCATCTCAGCATAGAAAGCTATCTGGTTGATTAAGCATGATTTCAGTATGAAGAGGTTCTGGACGTGATATTTCCCCATCTATCTCAAAAGACGACTGAAGTAGCTTTCCTGTTACCTTGCTAAAATGCTTTCTAAAATTAGATTCGTAACACATAGGCCACTAATAGAAATGTAATAAAGCTACAACAAATTAACATCTAATGCATATCGGTTATGCTGAAGTAGATCTTGCTGCTGCCAGCAGCCTGTAGTACAGGATCTGAAAATGAGTATGGGTCTGTTAAATACAGAATGTTGTATGGAAAGGTCTGGAGATCAGAGTCCCTATTCTGCCACGGAACGATGACAGAATTGACTCCAATCTGAATTTGCCCACGGGTGTCTCTACTGATCCGGTAGCTATTTTTAGTGTCCCTAATAAATCCACCAGTTAGTGTCCTCTTTAGCTCATTTATTTTTGTGTCTCTGAAGAAAGAGGCTGATATTTGGGATTTCTTTTCACATGAATCTTTGAATCTCAGAAAACCTATTGTAAGAATTTGTACCACAAAACAGGAATATATTTTGTAATGAATCTAGGCTTGAGTGAGTCTGCCTTTTCTAGCCTTGCATTGCGGTGATATAAAATACCTGCTTGGCAACAGCTCTGGGAGTTAATAAAGTTTCTGTGGTAAACTATGAGAGGCCTGAGAATTTCAAACTAAAGTTATTGCACCAGTAACTCAGAAAAGCAATTCCTAAAACTCCTGGCACATTTATCCAGAGGGTTAGGAGTAGTACAGAAATGGAAATCATTGTTGAGAGCCACTGCGTACTTTGAATTAAAATCCATCAGTCTTCTGAAGCTGAGGAGAACGATTTTCATGACATACAGATGCTTCTGTATTTCATAACCAAAATTAAATCTAGGGTGGTTTTTTACTCTATTTGTAGGGAAATTCGTGTCCTCTAATCCCTATAATATACCTAACTTGAGATGACATCAATAGAAATAATGCACACAGAAGCTAGGCATTTAAAATAGTCTCAGTGCTTTATTTTATTTAATTTCAGTAAAAGCAGATTTATCTATTTGAAGGAAGGGAACAGAAAGGGAGCAAGGATGCCAACATCCCCTTCTGAAGCGGGAACCTCAAGCACAGAGTTGGAAGATGAGATGTAGAAATGAAAATAACTGTAAAGAAAAAATGAAACTTAGAGGTCTAGTTTCACTCTTTTTGCTGGAAGAGGAGGGAGGAAGAAACCTAGTAAATCATTAAAAAGCAGTGCTTGCTTTTCTGAGTTGCAAGCTGAACTGTGTTAGCTGTCAGCAGGGTCTTTATGCAGCCCTTGATGAGGACTTTTCTTTAGGTCTCTAACATACCTGTTGGCAGCTTCCTTGCCTGCTAGGAATTTTGTCCGGTTCAGCGGAGCGTAATGACACCGTTGTGCTCCTGATGAGATAAACAGCATGTCTGCCTCTGGAGCAAAGAAAAGTCTTGTAGCTGGTAGCAGCATAGGATCTGTGATTTGGGATTGATCCGTGCTTGTAGCAGGCACAAGTGATGGTTGGCTGGTGCAAATGTCATACGCGTATGTTGTTATGTTTCCTTCCAGAAGTGTGTCTTAACTTGATAACGTGCAAATTTTGGCATACTTCTGGAGAAGGAGTTTCTTGTTCTGGATGCCTGTGTAGTTTCTTTTGTTCAGAACATACGTTCCAGTGGGTTCCCTTCCTCAAGATAATTGTGCTCTTGTGCACAGCCCACATACAACACAAACCTATGCACCAGGGGGTGATGGAGATACTTGATGAGGAAATGTTTTTGTAAGACCAAAGGAAAATGTGTTGCCCCTGACCTGTTACGTCAACTAGAAATAGTTACAGTCTTTCTCAAAAGTGCTTAATATTGATGTTTGAAAGCAACTTATGGAAACACAGTAAGTTTTTATTCTCATCTTTTCAAAATTGCAGCTGGAGTTGTAAAGAGCATTTCCTAATAGGCTTTATTAGATCCCTGTTGACCAGCTGACCCGTTACAGTGCTCTAAAAAGAAATGGTTTTTCCTTGGTGCTGCATTTTTTCCTGTAACAGAAGAGTTATGTGGAAAAGTGGATTAGTAGTGACTAAGTGGCTTTACAGAATCTCTCATCTCTGATCATGTTTATGGCTAGCAAGCAGGCACTGAATAAACTGGGGTGAAGTGGTGATGGGCTCTGTATCACTGCTGAAGTAATACAGATATCTTGGGAAGCAACCCTTCACAAATGGTGTCAACAAGTGGTTTTACTGGCAGCCTGTGCCCAAGGATGAAAGGTGAAATGGCCCAGAGCATGTTATCTTACACGTATTTTATTCCTTAAAGTTTTCCTTGCAGATCAGAATTCCAGTATATTGGGGAAAAGACAGATACTTATATTTTTACTGCCTACCTTTAGATGTGTCTTGCTGGACACAGAACACTTGAAAGTTAAATCAGAGGTGATGTGTAAGAGCTGAGGGTCTACGGGTAGTTCTTGTGATGACTGTCAAGGTGTTTCAGGCGGAGCAGCAGACCCAGCCGATCAGAGGAGAGAAGGTGGATGTTAAAGACAGCCAGGCCTTGATGTCTTCTACCACCTCAGAGAGTAAATTAAGCTCATACAGACTTTTTGTTGTCATTTACTCTTGGCAACAGGCAGACTAAGTTGAAACACTCTTGGAGCATGGATGTGTGCTGGTTTTGGCTGGGGTAAACTTAATTTTCTTCATGGTAGCTAGTATGAAGCTATGTTTTTGTTGATACATTTGGATAATGTTGATAACACACTGATGTTTTAGTTATTGCAAGGCAATGCTTACATGAGGCCAAGGGCTTTTTCAGTTTCTCATACTGCCCCTGTCCTCCCAGCTTCTTGTCTACAGGAAGCTGGGAGGAGACACAGCCAGGACAGCTGACCCAAACTGGCCAAAGGGATATTCCATACCATAGGACACCATGCTCAGTATATAAGCTGGGGGTACTTGACCGGGGCGGGAGGATCACTGCTCAGGGACAGACTGGGCATCGATTGGTGGGTGGTGAGCGGTTGCATCACTGGTTTTCTTTTTCCTTGTTTTTTTTTTTCTTTTGTCTCTCTCTTTTTTGTTGTTATTGTTTGCCTTATCATTACAATTTATTATTATTGTTGTTGTTATTGTCATTATTATTATTATGATCATTATTATTATTTTATTCCAATCATTAAACTGTTCTTATCTCAGTCCACGAATTTTGTTATCTTTTTCCTCCAATTCTCTCTCCCATCCCGCTGTGGGGGGAAAGGTGAGCAAGCGGCTGTGTGGTACTTAGTTGCTGGCTGGGGTTGAACCATGACAAGACATCAGTCTCCAGGGCTGCTAATCCACTTCCTTGGTTCCTTGATTTACTCGGTGGGACTTTTTGTTTGTTTGTTTGGGAGGCAGGAAGGAGGAAGTGAGAGGAGGAGAAATGGCATGTTTTAGTTGTAGGCCTTCATGCGCATGTAGACATTCCAGCCAGCCACATTAGAAGCAAAGCATGTTACCTCAACCAGCAATGCAATGCTAGGAATTATAGTTATTGCACAAGCCCTGGAGACTGGTTTATTGCCTGAGTGATGAAGAGACTTTGCTGGTGAGAAGGAAGAGGAGTGATGTTTAGAGTGAGTGTGCATGTGCACTACAAATTTCACAGCTTGCTTTGCAAAGAAAATTAGGCTTCTTTTAAACAGCAGGCAGACATCTGTGAGAAATCCAGGAGCACAGAAGTGTGAAGGAAGAGAGTAATAAGCTACTATTTAGCTGGGTTTTCCACATTTTAGCTGTGTGGAAATCTTTGTGCTTGGAAGCAAAATCCAGGGAGGGAAAGATCCTGACCATGAGATGACATGAGGGGAGTGAGGGCTGCAGTAGGAGGCACAGTATGACTAGCCACATGTGGAGCTGCTGCTTTGGGGGATTTGGTCCTTGCAAAGCAGCCTTTCTTACCGCTCTTCTCCTTTGTTCTTTCCTCTCGCTGTACAATGAGACCAGATGGGTGTTGCTTCAAAGGAGAGTTGGACATCTAGAGAAACCATTTCGTATCTCCCTGGAGTATGTTGGTAATGGGAACAAGAGCATAGCAGCTGTGGATTCCTTTGCAATGAAGAACTGCAGTACAGGTAACATATTTTATTGCTTTTAGTTTGTAGTCTTTTGATGCCTTTTGGAGAGGAGCATGATTCTGGCTGTTACAGAACCTTCATAGAATGAAAGCTTCTCATCAAATCAATTCTTTAAATAAAAAAATATAGGGTCCCTTTCAGGAAATAATTTTTTAAATGTTACCTTAGGAGTTTTTAACTTCCTTAAGGAAACAAGATTTCCCACCCCACCCACCCCACCCCCCCCTTTGGAAAGAATTTCTGGGAAAAATTCATCTCAGGAGAACCAAAGCTGTATTCATCCTGGCTTGCCAGATGCCTATCCTGATGACTTTACTTTCTGCAGCAGAAAGTAGAACAGATGCGTGGTTCCTAGACAGACAACTTGCAAGTCATCTTTTTGATGTTCCAGGTTACAAATTTCAGGGTTGTTTTCTCAAACAGCTGTGGAAAATTTGATTCTAATAAAGTATGCCTTTCTTTGGCAATGTTAAAAAGCAGTTATTGATGAGTAACCCCTAATAGCTCAGTGTAGTGTGTGGAATTTTAATAATAGGCAACCTTATAGAGGTTACTTTTTTAAATACAAGCTCTGTTATCAATTCAAGTATGTAAATTTAGTGCTTCATGGCAGAAGCAGCTGCATTTTAGTTCTACTAGCTTTACAGAGCTTGTGAATCATACTGAAATCTTCAGGTGGCATGTCAGTGAAGAATTTTATTACTTATAACACTTAACACATTACCTTTTGCCCATTTTATTTATTTGGGGTACTGCATGTCCTTTTCAGCCTGTCTAGGACAGGGAAATATGCTGGAGAATATACATTATTTTGGTTATTTATGTTGCTGTCTACAAAGACCACTTGTATTGAGGGGTTTATTGCACTGTCTGTATCTAAAGGTGATCTCTAAGCTCCAACAAGGAACAGCGCTGATGTACAGAACACATCTTGGTATCTCTCTAAGGTTGAAAAGAACGTATTCTAACTCCCCATAACAAAAAGGTGAATGGGACAGAAGTCATTCAAATCCACAGTCCTTTGGGAATTCACGGCAACAAATCTTATGACATTACGGGAGATACTGAGCTGCTATGAAGGCACATGGATTCTTCTCTCGGGAGTGCTTGAAGGAGAGCTGTAGGTGAAGGACAGTCAGCTTGAGTGAAAGGTTGGCTGAATGAACTCGTTCTGGGCACCGTTCTCTGGATGACAGATGTCAGTTGCTAAGGCTATTAAGATACATTGTGAGCAAAAGAAGGAACAAATGTCCCATTTTGTCTGCAGATTTGTAGCAACTGGCTGCTCCCCTGCTCTGCTTACAGGACATGGTGTATGAATAATACCACCAGGGAAGAAACCCACGTGTTCTTTTTTAAGTTGGTTGAAACTGCTAAGCCTTTTGCACACAGCTGAAGGTGTGGTACAGTGTCCTTTTACTAGAAAAGAAGGTGGTCATGAGCAGCTTACGGTGACATCTTAGGCTTGGAGGAAATAGAGAAAGCCATATGAAAAGGTTAATCTAAAAGTGATTTTTCTACAGCTGTTAGAAGCCTTTGGGCAGTTTAGCTATTCGAATGCGTTAATGTCACTGAAACACCTAAAACATGGGGGAATTTGGAAAAGAAACATCTGAGAAACAGTAAGAAGCCTTCAGCCTAATTTTTCTAAGCCTTTTAAAGACCATATACATAATTTAAAATTAAATAAAGGCACATAAACAATCTTAGGAAATTAGGCTACCTTTCCATATATGGATACAGGTTTGGATCTAAATTAGATGCCAACAGGAGCTTGAAGAAGGTAGAAGTTTGAGGTTAGGATTTGCTTTTGAGCATTGGGAATTCAATTTTTTGAGCTCTTTAATCATGGAAAAGATGGGATTTTTTTTGCATTTGAACTGAAAAAATAACTGCCTATTTGACATTGAATGAGAATTAAAATTATAAAATTATGATTTTTTAATTCAAAATTTAAAACTTCTAGATTTGTATCCCATCTAACTAAAAATTGGTGAGTGGAAACATAACTCTACCATTGCAATCTCTTAATTGTACTCCACATTTCCCTTTCTTCATTTAACAGTGCAGCAGATCAGAAAATCAAAGTGATTTGTCGCTTGAATATCTTCACGTTTCCCAGTTCTCATCATATAATTGGTCTTGATTGGGTTAGCTTGATAGAAAAAAGGAAAGCCCTTGCAGATTGTGGGGTTTCATTTGAGTTTGGTTTTTGGGGGTTGCTTGTTGTTGTTGTTGTTTGGGTTTTTTTAAAAGCTCAGGTTTGGCCAAAACTGTATTTGGTGCATCCCTTATCATTGCTGTAGTTCATCATCACCGTTCTCATGCACTCCATGCTCTGGCTCTAATTCTGTAAGGGCTTTTTAGTACTTGACATGTGCTAAGTGCTGAATTTTTTTACAGAACGTTTTCCTGAACCATAGGATTAGGTTCTGATCAGAAAGCCCCTGCAGTCAATAGAAAGGCTGCTTGGAATTATAGAGGTTTTGGATCAGGGCAGTTAACAGGTAGCATTGCCCATCATCCTACAGCCAATTGACTTTCAATTACTGTATTAAATGTGAAGCAGATTGTGTTTGTCAGCGTGTAAAACCTAAACTATTGATTGTCTAATTTTCTTTCTTATGACTTACTATTTAAATAAGTGCAGTATCCAAAGAAAAAAAAAAATTAAAAATTGCAGAGAAGTAATATATTACTTTAATAATGTCAGTTAAGAATTTGTTCCTTCTACAAGTAAAGTAATTGGTACAGTGGCATTTCATAGTTGATGGTAATTTCTAGTAATAAGAATAGAGTTCATTTCCTAAGTAATGTATTGACTTATTAATGATATTTAATGGGTTTCTTACTTATTTTTTATTGCAGTTGTAAATTAATTAATTTGCTAACTTATTTCCAAAAGTCTTAATTAAAGTACTTAATAGTAAGCACAAGTAAATGACAAGACATTGTTTTACTTAGCAATGTTCGATTTACCAATTCTAAGTAACTTCTTAAGTAAGGGGTGTGGAGATCAAATGCTTTTAAAAAGCATTAAAGGTTTAATGATGCTCCGAGGCTGTTAAAAGCGGTTATTTCAGACACTCAGCCTGTCCAAGGGGAAGCACTTGGCTTTCAAGTTTTCAAGCTCAGTAAGCAACATAAAAACCATATTTATTTTGGAGAGGGGAGAGACTGTGTGTTGTTGATTAAGTTAATGTTTCTGTCCACTCAGCAATAGCTTTTTTCACTAGATACTGAAAGTACATAGAAATGCACTCATTACCTTCAGAGCTGGTAAGTAGTTAGTTTTGTAATGATCTCATGGTTATAATACATATGCAAATTTCAGAAAGTTGAAGTTAAGGTTGTACTAAAAGCAAAATCCTTGATCCACAGCAGAGGACCTCTCAAGAAGAGAAAAAATTTGAAGACCTAACGGTGATTTTATTGGAAAAGGTGATAGTGAAGGATGAGTATGAATATGGACTTGCAACATGTATGAAAAAATATGAACAACTGCCAGATAGAATTTTTCATGATTCCGTTTGATAAATAGTCTAGCAACAGATTTATGAATCAACTGCAGGAAATCAATAAGGACTTTCTCCAAACAGGATTACTTATGTATCTGAATCATTACTAAAATGCTGGGTTTTTGTATTCGGACAAAATCTTAATATGTATCATTTCAGTTTTCCCACGTATGCTCATTTTCTGCAGTTTGTCTTATAAATTAATTTGCTGACAGGATGTTGTAGTTAACTGAACTTAATGAAATACCAGTGAGCCCCTTTTCAAAATAAGTTCTTGGTGCTTCCTACTGGAAAATTGCCTAGAAATGTTAACCTCTTCCAACCAAGAACTGAAATAGTATCAGTGTATCTGATAGAATCGTAGAACAGCCCAGGTTGGAAGGGACCTCAAAAGATCATCTGATCCAATCTTTTATGAGGAAAGGAGCCTAAATGAGATTATCTAGCACCCTGGCCAACTGTATCTCGAAAATCTCCAGTGATGGGGACTCCACCACTTCCCTGGGGAGGCTGTTCCAGTGATTGTTTGTTCTCATTGTAAAAAATTTAAACATGGGTTTCTAATTGAAGTTCCACATGACACACTTGCAGCTAATTTAGATGTTAATAATTCATTAATTAAAAAAATTGTAACTTCTAAGTAAGTTTCACTTGACAAAATTGTAAGATGTTTACAGAAGATTTATGAAGCAACTAACTTAATTGGGTCAATATATTTTTATTAATTATTTTCTTGTAATTATGGGACAGTGGAGAGAAGACAGGTACCTTCAGTGGAACCAACCATGTCATCTTACATGGTCCGGAGATCCACCGTTGCCCAAAAAATCAGGGGAACAGGTGAACAGAACAATGAGCAGTCAGTATTGTGCCATTGTTATAAAACTGAAAAATAGACATGAATTTGTTTTAAAAAGTAGTTTTAAATTTCGGAAGTAGTTGTCTCTATTTGAGGTTTAGGACCAACATTTACCGTAATACATACTTGGCCTATCCAGGTCATTTTTGTGCAAAGGAAGCTGGAGAATTTGCTTTGGCATTAATGCCACGGTTAAGGAGCTTACCCAGGCAGAGGGTAGATCCAGAGTTAATTCAAGTCAATGGGAATTATTCAGTATGTTTGGATTAAGTTCTGAGTATCCTTTTAAAAAAAAAAAATAGAAGAAAAGGCAGATTGGCTGTGTTTTCCTTGGAGTGGCTTATGCTCTTTATACAGTTCCACTGAGCTGGTTTTCCTGTGGATCTAATTTCACTAAGTAGCCATTTGGAAAAGCCATACTATTTTAAGTATATATGCCTCCAAATGCTTTGGCAACCCCCTTCCTCCCTATTCACCTCTGCTCCCCTATGAGGTACGACTGATTATTCTGACTTCAGGTTGTGTGCCAAAAACCAACTCTAACCTTCTAGTGTTTTAATCTTGTAGGGATCTTGTGTTGGAGAAAAAACTGCTTTACAGGTGAGTGTGGTGGCTGTAGTGAAGTTAAATAATTTTGAGGTAATTTCAAAGCGATAATTATTTCACTTGTGGTTTGCGCCTATTTAAGTAAAATAAATTCAGTGCACTTGTTATGGGGCTTATCTTTGTTTTCATTTTTCATGTTCATCTTTTTTTAAATTAAGTTATAGTAACACTAGGAGTGAAAAATTAAGCAAATTTAGTCTTAATATTGCTTCTAGAAAAGGCACAGTAACTTAATTAGTGGTAAAGTAGCTTCTTACTGTAATGAATTAGTGATTATGCATTTCTGTTGCTGACTATGAACACCTACCAAATTTAGACAGTGATGGTTATGTTAAATAATGTAATCTATTTCGAACATTAGTATACACACCAAAGGGGAGAGGGAGATGAACCTGAATATCTAGAGTATTTGGGTTTTGTAAGTGTCATGCTGCAATGTTGGTGAATGGGACCTAGAGTTCTGTTGTTTGATTTAGTAATGAACTGATGATATATTTGGGTTTTTAAGGTATGAGGAGAGAGCTATAAAGAAATCACAGAATCAGAGAATGGTAGGGATTGGAAGGGACCTCTGGAGATCATCTAGTCCAACTCCCTTGCTAAAGCAGGCACCCCTAGAGCAGGTTGCACAGGAACGCATCCAGGCGGCTTTTGAATCTCTCCAGAGAAGGAGACTCCACAGCCTCCCTGGGCAGCCTGGGCCAGGGCTCTGTCAGCCTCACAGTAAAGAAGTTCTTCCTCANGGGAACATCGCTGGTCACAGGCTTCCAGCTAGACTCTGCACTGATTACAACCCGCTGAGGTCTGGTGTTCAGCCAGTTCTTGATCCAGCTCACTGTGCACTCATCTAGCCCACACTTCCTAAGCTTGCCCATGAGGATGTTGTGGGAGACACTGTCAAAAGCTTTGCTTAAGTCAAGGTAGACAACATCCGCTGCTCTCCCCTCGTCTACCCAGCCAGTCATGCCATCATAGAAGGCTACGAGATTGGTCAAGCAGTATTTCCCCTTGGTGAACCCATGTTGACTAATCCTCATAGTCGTCTTCTCTTCCATGTGCTTTGAGATGACTTCCAGTATAAAGTAGTAATAAAAAAGTATAGATCAGACAGATCACATTTGACAGAAAAGCTTTAAACTTAGGATGAGCATTCACACTATGTCTGTAGTTGCAAGCACTGAGACTAAAGAAGATACCGACTTAGAGACTCGCTGTCATACGGATTCAGTAGTTTCCTGATGCTTTGTATCATAAAATAAGCACCAATCGCCAGCTTCTACAATAATTTAGACCCATGCAAGACAAACATGTACTCAGTGTGGTGTCCTGCTCCCCTTTAGTAGATATGCTACACAATTGTGTAATTCTTCTCAACTCAAGCTGTGAGTCAAATGAGAGGATGAGACTTACCCATGTTTCTCTGGACTCGCCACTGATAAGGTTTCACTGCTGCTTTCATCAATGGGAAGGACACGAGCAATATATTCTCCACTCTGCTGGTAAAACTTATAAACAGCCACTTGAACTATGCATTGGTCACTGCTGCTTCTCAGCCAAGGGCTCAGGATGGCAGGGNTTCAGGGCCTATGGACTTGTTTGCCTAAGTGGTCTCTGACCCAATCTTCCTCGACCAAGGGGAAGTCTTCATTTTTCCAGGCTTCCTCTCTTACCTCCAGGGACTGGGAATCCTGAGGGCCGGCCTTAGCAGTGAAGACTGAAGCAAAGAAGGCATTCAGTAATTCCGCCTTCTCTGCATCCTCTGTTTTAGATGATGTAATAATGCTTGTAAAACTGGTCTTTTAAATTGATGCATTCATACCAAAGGTGGACATGCTGGAATCTACCACAGCAGGACCAAATGTGGGTGTTTCTTAGACAAAGTTACTGTCTTACCTGAGTGAGCTGGTTCATCTACTCTAATTCAAAAAAGGCTAGGTGATGTGGGTTGGTTAGGAAACAAAATTGAATAATCTCAAGTTTTAAAATCCAAAGCTTTAATAATCAAAAAAGAAGAGCCTGCTTGTAAGAGGTACTGGAAACTGCTTGAGAGACACTGCAAATCTCTCAGTTCCCCTGCAAATGTTGGCAGTTGTGGTTCTTAAGTACTTTTTAACACCTTGAAGAATTGGCCAATACATTATCTTCTTAATGCTGTATATTATTTTTATCCTGACCTTCTCCTTTAATTAAGGCTTATTTCAACAGGGGAGCCATTGATTCAGTGAAAGAAAATGAACTCTGTAATCTGCTTTCCCCAAATTGAACTTATTTTTATTACTATTAATTGCTGCCACTTAGTTCTTGTGATGTTTTAACTGCTTGGATTTATTGAAACAGTCATAGGATTCAGTATTATCACTTGAGAAGTGGGGAGGACAATGATGATTTACAGATGACCCAATGATTTTAAACCAGTATTACTCCAGATTCAAAGATTTATGCAAGTTGATTCCATTGTGTAAGTAGATGACAAGTCTCTCTCTCCCTCCATAATAAACCCCTACATTTTCAAAAGATTGCTAGCCTATAACAGAGGGCATGCAGAACCTTGATTTTCCTAAAACAAAGTCAGGGGTAGTTTTGCTCTGAGTTTTGTTTTATAGAGATCCATGAAGTTCCCCATTAGCTGTAGTAAAGGCTTTTGATTTAAATGGGACTGATGTTTGAAGATCTTAAGACCTGGCTATGCAATGTGATCCATGTTTGTGAAGAATGTGAGTGGTCTTTGAGAAGAGGTGAGAGACAGTGGGGAAGCTTAGAAAATCAGAGCAGAAGAGGGAGAAGATCAAGCAAAAAGGATAGGAGTCAGACTGTGTGAGTAAAAGAATAAACGAGAGAGGGAGAGATGAGAAAAGAAGAGATGGTGATAAACCAGTAACACTGAAAACAAATGACAGGATATCAGGCAGGAATAATTGGTCTAGATAGTGGAAATGATTAAAGAGTTTGACTAGTTAGAAAGTGATTGGAATAAACATTTACAATCCAATTAATTAACTAGAGCAGTCAAACTTAATCAGATAGCCACTCAATCAACCAGACTGAACTAACTAGATGGATAATCTGTTGAACCTGCAAAGAAACCAAGTGAGACTGGGGGAAATTCAGTGAATGTGAAAATTGAATGAAATGCAAAAGAATTAATCAATTAACATTTAAAATTATGAAATGCAAAGATAAATGTGTGGATGTTCAAGTGGAAGCTAGTCCCAATTTCTGGCATGACTCAAAAGAGCCCGAAGGGCATTGGTAAGCAAAATCATTTTTGGAAGGTGAAAAACAAGAATGACGAGAAGATGGGAAAAGAAGCAAAGAAGATTTTCTGTGTCCACTTCCAGGTTGAGGAAGATGAAATAATGTCAGCAGCAAGAACCGTATTTTGCTTAGACCTGCACAGATGTCATACACACCAACACTGGGTTCTGAGGTACCACTGCTCTGTAGTGGTACAACACATACAAGATTGAGAAATGGTATAATTCTACATCTTTCTTTATCAGAGTGAAGACTTCTTTAGATTTTGGCTCGAGGCACTTCTCCATCTCATGGCTTATCTTCTGAAGTATTCAAGTTCAGCTTGTTTTCTCTGTCTAAGAGGTGGCATTGCAAATCTGCCCCGGTCTTGCTATAGCATCCTGTCCAGCTTTTCCCTTTTCTTGTCCAAAACTTTCCCCTTTCTACCTCAGGGAGCCCTACTTGCTTTTTCCTGCTATTCTGTTTTTGCATGGTCTACTGCAGCCAGCTTTCTTAGCAAACCAATTGCTGCACCAAACCACAGACATTGTTTAATAATTCTGCACTGTGTCTAGTGTGGGAGAGGTGTGACACATTGGTGCCAGCAGTGATGGATACAGTGAAGCAGACGCACTGCAATGGAACAACTAAAACGAAAAAGCCCCGACCTTGTAGTTCCAAATCAAATCCATGATACGCAAATAGAAATGCCAACTGAGTAAACCCGATGCATCAATTTTTCCCTGAAAAATCTAAGAATCTGTAACAGGGGACTGAAGTTTTCTGAAAAGGAGTGCATGCCCTTTCAACAAATGAGACTTCTTTGTGCTGTATTTGGAAACTTTGAACCAGTAGTTGCACATCAGAATCTCAGTGAGGATCATTAAACCTATATGTTGCAATCCTTTTGCTTTGAAGTCATGAAAAATGTGGGGAAAGAGAGNTCAACAAATGAGACTTCTTTGTGCCGTATTTGGAAACTTTGAACCAGTAGTTGCACATCAGAATCTCAGTGAGGATCATTAAACCTATATGTTGCAATTCTTTTGCTTTGAAGTCATGAAAAATGTGGGGAAAGAGAGGAACTTTCAAAAGCTGCCAAGTGACTTGGGAGCACAAATTAATGGCAACCATGATCCTTAGTCCCCCAGGAGTTTTCAAAAATGCCTTCATTACTGAATTGCACTGAGGCATGCCTTCCACCTTTGAGGATGAGAAAGGACAGACTGTACCCTGTTCTGCCACGGAAGCAGTTTTACAGAATACCTCCATAAATGAGGCATACGGGGCTTTTATGAATTGAGCCTTTGAAGGCCCTGCTAGTAAAGCAGATTGATCCAGAAGTCACACACAGCTGGCAGGTTCTTAAATTACCAGTCAGGTTTTATTACATGAAAGAAATTTTAAGAATACTTTTCCCCCTGCTTCTTTAAATGATTGCCAGCTGAAGTGCTGAAGTTTTGTGCAACTGGGAGGTTGCAAGCACTTAAATGAGTCAGCTGGATTCTGGGTCCAATTCCAGATTAAAGTGTATTGTTCATGGGTCCTGACTGATAGTGTGTCAGCAAATTTGTAAGCAAAAATAAGAGGTTTGGAAATGTTTTTCAGATCTATAAGCAAATATAATGTAGTCAGCTCTTAGAGAGATTTATTATGTTCTGAAAATAATATCACTAGTGTATTTTTCATTTGATATGAATAGAGATGAACAAAGCAACTGTTTTGATACCTCAAAACTTTGAGGGTTGAGAGGTAATCTGTCTGGTTCTGCGAGATGATGGGTTGCAGCATACTGGGATCTAAGCTGTTTTGGTTGATTTGTGTGAACCACAATCTGGAGTAAATGATTTTGCAGGCACTACAACAGTGAATATTCCATACACTTAAGCCTAAATTATGTACTGGATTTTTAGGATGTCATTTAGAGCGGTAAAGCCACAAATGCATAAATCCAGCACCATGTTACATGGTACACAAAAAGATGCATATGAAAAGGATGAAATTTCAATATTTCTGTAATACTATCAGTGTTGGTGTTGATTTATAGGAAGTCACTGTTGGCCCTTGAAGCACCCCATGGAGTAACAGTGTAGGTACATGTGTTTATGAACACATGTTAATGAAACCATAATGAAAAGAAAGCAATCACTCAAAGATCAGAAACACTGAGTGTAAAGTTTTGGCAACAGTATTAACTCATCAGGAACTTTTATTGTACACATCAGTAATAAAACAGCAGTAAAGTGACCCACCTGTCTGCAAAAATTGCCAAGTGACTTAGCAAAGTAACGGAAGCATTTACTCCATGTGAGCTATTTCCTGAAGTGAAGGAAGTGAAGTGAGTAACTATGAAGTTACTTGAGTGGAGCTTCTGCTAGTGAAAGTTGTAAAGCACATTGCATGCCGTCCCATTAATTGTTGGAGCTTTGACCACCTTCATCAACTGAAGATCCGTCCCTACATATTTATCGAAGCTTTTGAAAAAGGAGGAGCCTAACAAGAGATTTGATAGGAACATCACTGATTTGAACTTCAGTTTCTTTGCCATTGCTGGGCTCTTCACTGCCAACAGAAGTGTTTGGTCTGGAAAACAGAAGAGAAGGGTTAAAGTCATAGGTGTTCCTTCATTGTAGGTAAAGGAGACTGGAGCTGATGATGTGTTTGTGTTGATAATAATAATAAGTTGATTAATAATTCTTGATAAGTGTTTGTAATTATACATATTACTATAAAGTTACATTGATTTTTAAAAAATTGGATTGCAAAATACGTTTTATACAAAGTATATTTTCTAAAAATATAACTTACAACTGATTGAGACAAATGAGAAATCGAAAATAACCTTTTCTATCATATGTTGAAAAAAGTTCTACTCCAAGAGATGCTTGACCTACTCACCTTTGCACAGTGTTTTGCAGTGGTCTATGCTTACAGTGTCTTCTGTTTTCTTCTAATTTCATCTTTGGAGCACCTCCAACTTCCTCTGCTCCCATGAAATCAGGCAATTTCTCTCATTTGGACAAGCCTATTCCTCCTCTTTCCCTTTAGTCATAAAACATTCCTGCCTATCTAATCTCATCGTGAAACTTTTAGGGCAATTACTACTCCATTATAAGTTTATATTGTAGCAAGTAGTCTTTATCTTACTTGTTGATTTGTAGAACGTGGGTTAATTTGTGACTTCATGCAGCTCCCCTTAAATTATAACAAATGTACTTCTACTTTCTTCTTCTGTTACTAGCATTACTAGACATCAGCAGTGTCTGTAAAGCATTGCAGTTGTCTTTCTCAAGTATAATAGCAGTCGGAGTGTTCTCAGGTTCGTATTATTTTTTGCCTTTTCAAGTACATAGTGTGTCCTTTCCTGGACAATTAGGGTAATTGCTGAAATGAAACTGAAGTGTCACGACCAGGAAGGATGCCACCAAATGGAAGTCAGTTGTGCAAAATTACTCTTCCTGCACTGCAAGCCCATGGTGATACTGTTCTGTAGATACTACAGAAGAGTTTATTACTCTTTCCATTTATTCATATTGCTATACCATCTCAGAGCAGTACTTACAGTTGAGTCTGGTCTGTGCTGTGCACAGAGTACAAGCAAAGGACAAAGAAATTA
Source organism: Steatornis caripensis (assembly GCA_013398225.1). Taxonomy (NCBI): domain Eukaryota; kingdom Metazoa; phylum Chordata; class Aves; order Caprimulgiformes; family Steatornithidae; genus Steatornis; species Steatornis caripensis. Next base: position 174,645 of record VZSC01000673.1, read on the forward strand.
GACCGTGAATTCCCAAGCACAAATACAAAGGCAAATGGCAACAGATGAACAAAGATGATGAAAGCCCTTTGGCCAGGCCACAGTGAGTGAGCATTAGATTAGCTGACACCTGGGATGGAACTAGTTGGGAGGAAATGGAAACAATTTTAAATAGCCCTTTCATCAATCTTAGAAATGGGAGAAGTAGTGAGTGAACAGAATCAGGCCATTTGTGGCAGCAACAATGGCCAACAGTTTACTCATGCACCTCTAACAAGTTGAAGATGAGGGATTTGACTGATTGAACAGGAAAGAGGAGACTTCCTGTCAGCTTTGAGTATTTAGTTAATGCTAGGCATTGTCTAAGCTGCAACCATGTTGGTATAATTAAGTGGTGTCTGGGGGACTCTCCTTTAGAAAATTGGACACATTCCGAAAGTTACTTGGGTGGAGAGCGGTCATGGCAGAGCTTCACTGTTTGCCTAAGGAATCTTCCTCTAGTTGTGCAGGTTTTACCAACTGCCAAGTGTTCATAAAGACTGTGTAGGAATGGCATTAGGTGAAACAAAGACAGTTTCTTTTCCACTTTACAAAGCCAAGCAACGGACTTGTCCCTTTCTCCTTATTTCTTTGTCTTGATAGTGTATAGGAGACTTCTTTTTTAACACCTCTACATTCTGCTAATGCTGGGTCCTTTTTTTAGCATTTGAACAAAGGCCAGAAAATATTTTCAGTAGATGGGAGACAAAAAAATCCTCTCCTAAACTCCAACTTGCAAAGCTAATTCCTAAGCAGTTCAGCACAATTCTCAGTCTAGACGTCAACTGAACTGTCAGGGAATAAAATCTGTATAATAAACCAGTCATCTAATTCACAGCATCACAGGATTCAATCTCCCTAGGCAAGATTTAGTTCAGACATTCAGGTGCTTTGTTGTATGAAGTTAGACAAGGTGGTATTCATCTTTTGTGACTTCAGCTATCTGAAAGTTAGGCATCATGTCAAAGCTAGTCTCTAGGGTCCCTCTGTAGTCAACAGAGAGAAAAAGAGGCACTTCAGAGAGCAATTCATTCCACCTTTAACATCATAACATCAGCAGAGTGTCAGAAAGGGGACAATGCTTTGCTTGAAGAATTGTAGCCTGGAATTTTGAACAGAACTATCCTTTTAAAGCCAGTGGGTGCTTTAATACCTGTAATCTATAAAGTCTGCCCACCTATTCCTCACTTTCGAATGAATAGTGTCAGGCAAGGAATCTTTAACAAATGGATCCTCTATTGAACATCCTCAATGTTCACTGGTTACCATGCTAGATAAATCATTTTATAGTAATTATTTTGCAGGAGTTTGTTCGGAGTCTGTTAGGATAAACCCTGAAAAAAATTAAATGGCTGTTGAGTGCAAGATTAATAGTGCTATCCAGGAATACTTTACAATACCAGCATTGCCAATATAAGCTTCATCTGTGCATCTTTGACAGGATGCTTCCAGTCAGACCTAGAAGCCTCTCTGCACTAAAAACAAAACCACCAGCTGTTCTGTGAAACCTGTATAAGTTATAAACCAGAAATTAGCTCTGTGTTTTTACCCTCTGTAGATATTTTATGAGTGGGTCTAGAAAAGAAGCTGTATTTCTGAAAAAAATCCCTTTCACGGAGCCCTTTCACACAGAAGTACATTCAGATATGGAAGTGGTTTGTCGAAACTAAAGTGGTTGTTGGTAGAAGCACAGCTACAGCCAAGAGCCTTCTAATGGAGCCCTGTAGATCATATTGCTTCTCTGCATCCTCACAAAATCACTTACATGTAAAATCTTTGATTTTTTTGTTGACCGCATTCCTTTATGGGAGACCTCAATGAAGGCTTTTTGAAAAATCTTCTTAAATTGAGTTGCATTTGGACATTGGATCCCATGCTGCTTTCCAAAGAGTAGTAATAGAAGAGCCACATTATTTTTTCAGTTACTTCCTTACCAGTAGGTGTAATTTCCTCTCTTGCATTATCTTGTTTATTTTTATTACCCTTGTGAATGCCTCTGTCACTTCTTTTTCAGCAGAAGCGGTAACTTGATCCCTTAATAACCTTAATAAAGCCTTAAACAACATTGCTTCTGAATGAGGTTAATATCTATATTATATGCAGCATTTGCCTTGAACCTTAATTCATTCTACGTCTGCATGGATATCTGGTTACATTGAGGAGTTAGTAATTTCAAATCCAGTTCCTAGAGATCATTGACTTCTAGCCTAAATTTCAACTGACAAGACACCTGAGGTGTGATATACCATTAAGAGTCATGTCAGGGAATTTCCCTTCCTTTATGTTAGTGTAATCAGTGTTTCTTCTTTATCAGGAAAATGTAAAACAAAATGTTTTTTTCTGAACAGAAAATTGTAGCAAGTTCGGGTTGGGGTGGGGTTTTTTGTATATGTTCATTGTGGTTTAATAATTTGAAATACTCTTCTGCAAAAAAGCTGCTATGATTTCCTGTACATAAACACACTCTTTTATCTCCAGCTTTGATTTAAAGAAAGGTTCCTCTTACGCAGTTCTAAACTGAGACAGAATTTCCTCTGAAGTTGAGCATGCTTGCAGAAGGTTTTTCCCTTTTCCATTCTCCTTGTTTAGAAGCAGATTTGAGCTGAATTCCACAGATCAAGACCAAGCTGTGTTTACAAGCTTTCCCAAAGCTGCAAAGGTAATGGGTGTTAGCAGTCTTATGTTCCACAGTATGCCCTCTTTAAAGAAAGGGAAAGCAAAATACTTTCCCTTCCATAAATTACTTTGCATGGAATAGTAAGAATATTATCATGTCTCAAAATTATCTCGCATATTAGAGTGATGTTTTTTAAAAGTGACTACAGCACAGTCACTGGGTTGTTTCTCTACCTTGTAGCATCACTGTATTGTGGCTTTGCTCCTCTGGTCTTTAAACAGACCACAAGATTCTCTAAGATGTTGTAATGCAGCCCAGAGAGCGGCTGCCATGTGAAAATGAGGCAGGTCAACATAAAATCCTTGAGTAGGTAGGAACTGTTGTTCTGGGCTCACCTGTCTGACTTTGCCTGGAATAAATTAGGGAGTACTTGCACATGCTGCTTTGTCAGCGGATCAGAAGGGAAAGCAGTCCTGAACAGATGGAGGCAATAACCTCTTCTGCCAATGCAGCTGGAGGAGGAGGTCTGCCTGCAACCAAAGGGACTTACCTGTACTGCAGCTACAAATAACTGCAGGATCTCGCTACAGTCCAGTTTAATTAATTAGTGTTGACAACCATGACCTGAAGTATTGTTGCTAAGGAATAGAGCCTTGCACTGTCTAGGATTTGTGGACGGGAGTACCTTCACTTTGTGAATTTGTGACTGTATAGTTGTAAGTACTTGGGGTCTGTTGACTCATGGAGAGTAACATCCGTAGAAAAGCATAAGAGACGTACTTTGTTTGCAGTAGCTGGGCCGAATGCTTGTAAGAGATCTTGGGACCCTCCCATGGCATTTCTTCCTGCAATTTCTTCAAGCAGCAGATCTGTATTGTATTGAGTATCAGCAGAACTCAGAAATGGCATTTCTTGAAAGCACCTTTTTGGAGAAACAAATCATGTTTCTAAAGCATCTCTCCACCTTCAAACGCGTGTCCACTAAAAACAGGCTTGGGTCCAGACTTGGTGCTGGTAGGTTTCTATTGTGATTTTCCACTACAATGAAAAGCAATTTCCAGTTGAATTTTGGAAATCTGAGTAGTTATAATAGTATCAAGTACTCCAGTGACAAAGTCTGGAAGTAATTTTGGTCAGAAATTGAAAGTCTCTATTCATAATCTCATCCTAAAACTCTCATAGATACTCAGTGCTTCACCTACGGAAAATTTACTGACTTACACAGCATCAAAAATTGTTTGACACCGCGTATACATTGCTGAGTGAAGTTAGTGATTTATAACATTGCATGTGAGATCTGTTAGTATCTAATTTGCTGCATTAATCAGTGAATGCCAAATCATTTTGCAGATTGCATGTAGATCAGTTTAATCCATCACCTTAATTGTCAGTGAAATTTTTAATGTTGAGTTTACATTAACTGTTTTCCATACCTCTTCTCCCTGAGAAAGCAATAGCAGTGTAATACATCCACAGTGGTCATGTGAAACTGTGCAGCCATCAATGATTGTTTTCACTACTCTCCAAATCTGAGGTTCCTGCAGTTAAATCTGTGCTTGCTAATATTTGCACGTTTTAATACATGCCACATGGAGAGAACGTTGTCAGTCCTGTCAGTGCTACCATGGTAAAAAGTAGTCCCTTTCATGCAGTGAGTGAGTGGATTTTGAGGGACAGGACCATGCTGAAATGACCAAGGGCTTCCTCAGACAGATGCTGCATTAGCATGTGGTAACGACTCAAGTGATTCTGTCATCCTCCATGCTTGTGATTAGCATTCAGTGATACACTCTGTATAGCCTTTCACTTGAGAGCCTCCATGTGTTACACAGGGTAAGCAGCATCTCCCATTTTTATTCTAGGTTTGCAACCTTAGTGGGACAAGCCTGTTCAAAATTCTAGTCAAACAGTAATTAAATGTTTTGACAAAAAAAAAAAAAGGGAAGAAACTGTAGATTTTAACACTCTTTCCCTGGACTTCAGGTTTTTTATTTGAAACTGTGTTAAAAGGCATAAAGGAAGGATGAAATACCAGAAATGAAAGAAATTTTGAACAAGTTTCATGGAGCTAAGCAATATTTTATTTCAGGTCAAATAAAATCTTTTGGATGAATGCTGAGCAAATATTTTTCTTCTGCTAGGGACATTTTCATTTTAGATAGCTCTTAAAAATGAGGAGTTTTTTTCTGTGCAAACAAAAATATGCTATTCACATAGTGCTAGTTCTAAATTATAGCAAGGCCATATATCCCCCACAAAGTGTTATTTCTTTCTGTCATGGGCAGAGAGATGGAAGCGTGAAGAAGTGAAGAGACTTGTCCAAGGTCACAGCGTTAAGAGCTAAGTTGGAGATCCTGACCGTCAGATTCCTTATTTGATAGGCAGCGTTTCTGAAGGTGGTTTACTAGCAATGCAAGGCCCCTGCACACATAAATGGAGTGCTGGTTTGAAGTACCTCAAAAAGTAATGCTGGACTGCTGTGCTTTGGCTGTTTTATGCTCGGTCTTTATTTAATTCTTTCTTCTCTTTGTTGGGTATTGGGAAAAGGATGCCAGGCTTTTTATTTCTGAGGATAGGCTGGATGGGCTGGTAACATAGTCATGATCTACCCAGAAGAGGCCTAGTGCCTGCTGTGAACTTCCACTTACTGTTAGCAGAGACCAATCAGGTTGTCCAGTATCCTTCGCAGCAGGATTGTCACTGGCCTGAACAGGAGAGGGAGGTAAAATGGATGTAGGATGGATGAGTTCTCGCAGTAAAAAGAAAACTTGAACTGTTACCGTCTGTGCTGAAACTGCTTCACACACAGGGGGGCAATAATTTTTATTTGCCACCCTGTCTTTGCCAGCTTTAAGTTTGCTTAGCTGTCCTACTGTTCTGCTGAAAATCTTTCAGAGAAGGCAGCTGCTGTTGCCCATAAAAACCTGGCTGCCACGGACGCAGAGGCTGCCGAGCTTTCAGGTTATCTTACCACCTGTGGGACAGTGGATTATTATTTTATCCATATTAGATGCTATGTCAAGGCACTTTTATCATCTTTGTGATACCTCATTGACAGACTGTTTAAAATTATATTAGTCACTAAAACGCAGGAGTAATTACCTGTGGGATGGGAAGGAAGGGCATGGTCAAAGTAGAGTTGAGAGCCTTTACTGTAACTACTGTCACATAAGAGTCCTGTTGCTGTTTACCGAGAAATCCTGGAAAAGGAGGCAAGGCATTTTTCCTAGTTTAAGTACAAATTTCAGGGCAGTTGATTTTGTTGATAGCATTTCACTAAACTTTCTCAATGTAGATTCCCCATGCACTATGGGTTACATTCCAGGCTTTGAGGTATTGCAGCGATGAGAGTGCTTGGCTGGGGACACGCTGGTGAACTGCGTCCACATCCCATTAAGTTAAATCCCCGGGTGGGCTGGAAGTCGGGTTTTTTAACTACTCTCTTTGTAAAAAATATATAGCAGGTATCTAGCACCTTTGCACTTGGTCTAACTTAACTATGCCACAGAGAGGACCATGGGTGGCTTAGAATGAATGCAAGTACAAGTACAGAGCAACCAGTGGACCATAGTGGAAAACGGGAAGAGTCAGTGTTCCCTAAGATGGCTGACCTCCCCAAGATGGCTGCTGCTCAGGGAGAAGGCTTGATGAAATGCCTATGAAAATTAATGTTAATCGTTATTTAGTCTTTTAAATTGATACTTCAAGACCAACTGTAGACACACGTAAATGTAAAGTACCTTTTAGGTCTCCCCTGGTCCATTTTATAGCCAACAGAAAGTTTGGTGGTTCTTTTTTATTGTTCAGTGTGTTTGTGCAGTTTATGCTGTCGAGTGAATCCTGTCCAGTACAGCTTGTTAACTGTAACCCTCTCCTAAAGTGATGGGACTTTTTTCCAACATTTCCTTTGAAACTGTGCCACAACCCCGGAGATGTGTGGTGGAGAGTATACTTAATTTCATTATTTCCTGAAATTAGCTTATATTTCTCTTTTCTTAGTTCCTCATATGCCTAATTGTTTTTGATTCCAAGTCAGTCAGAATAATATGCATTTATGGCTGGGTTGTGTTCTGTATGTCATTTCTATGTGCTCTGCTCCTCCTTCTGGACCTTTCCATAATTATTCCTGAGTAGTGTATTACCCCTGTTCATCACAAAACCAGACTAACCCCATTTGCTTTGCAGTGGGGCTAGCAGCCCGTTTCATATTCTCTTGTTATTACTTCTTTTGTACCCAAATGTTTCTGTTTGCTATGTCTTGATGAAGAATGAGCAGTAAGCTGTGTGTACTCCTACTCCTCTACTTTGTATAATGAATTGTTTTTCAGTTATAAAAGATATAAAGGATTTGTCTGCCAGGAAGAGGTACATTTGCATTGTATAAATAGATTTATCTAGAGTCAACAAGGTGTTACACTTTGCTGAAACCTACCCATTTGGGAGGAGCATTTTACATAATAACAGCAGTAGCAGATTTGTGAGAATTTAATACTATTGCTCACAATAATTAAGAGATTAATTAACAGCCAACTGAATGATTTATCAAAATGGGGGGAAGAGGAGATGGAAGAAACTTGATGGGGAGCTTGTACTCAGCAGAAAGCCTGTTGCCAAAGTGGACGTAAAGGAATATTTTGGGTTGGCATACATTTTGTGGTGCCAGATTTGAAGATGAGAACTGTAAAAGAAATGACTGCCAGTTCCGAGTAATTGTGTAAAATTTTCAGAGTTTGATTGCACAGTTTACTCATTGAAGGGGAAAGATACTGAAGAAAACCTAGAGTCATAGAGAGAGATATAAGACATATTCTGTTTCCTTAATCTGTCTTTACTCATAGCAACTCTTTTGTTAAGATTCTTGTCACAGTATTAAAAATTTTAAAAAGCCATTTTCATATTATTTAACATTTGTCTAGCTATTTTACTGTGGCTAGCAACCCACAGGCATCTCATCTTCATGATACTGGTCAACTCTTACAATTCTCTCTGCACCTCAGTATATACTTGTGAAAGAGTTCTTGCATGGAGAGCATTAACTGAAGTGTCTTTTAGTATGCCACAAAACAATAGAGAGACTACATGAAACCCAAGTGGTCGTCTTGGAATTGTAATGTCATCCCTTCTTGTGTTTTTCCCCTAATACCTTCAGTACATACCTTGGCTTACACAGAGCTAATCACTGTGTCTTTTTTTTTTTTTCTTTTTCTGTAAGCATTCCCAATTTGTAAGTCTTCTACACGTTAGCAGAGATCCTCCAGCAGAGGCACAAACTCCAGAAAGGAGTCCTTCTCTGGGCTATTTTTGATGTTGAGGGCCATTGACCTTCAGCAGCTTTGCTCCTGGGATAATTTCATTCAAGTGTAGCAAGGCCTTGAAGCACAGCCTGATACACAACAGCAAAGAACTTCTACTTCTCTATCCCTTTGGACTCACATCAAAGCACTGAGATGCAGGCAATCTTCAGTGCATTCAGCTGGAAGAGTCACTAGCGAGTCATAGCATCCACCAACATATTGATGTTCAGGGGTGTATGGAGGTAGGGTAACACTGCAGTGTTTCATTTTGCTTCCCTGGAACTGAAAGCTGGATAGCCTCCATCCATGTTAAGTCTCTCCCAGTGGCAAACTTGTTATGTGTCACCAGTAGTATTGCTCTCCCTCTGTGATGTGAGGATGCATCACTGCACCCTGCTGAAAGGGACCACGTACCCGTGCTTGTGATGTGCTGATTTGTGATATCCCACCCATCTCCCACAGCAACTGATCTGCAGTAAGGCCATAAACCTTAATTTAATACTGCTGACAGCTGAAGGAGATATACTGCTTTAAACAGTTATAGAAGCAGAATTTCATTTTAGAAATGAAAAATATGATTCCTATCTAAAATGATATTTGAATACAATTAAGTGTCATAGCTCTATTTGTGTTTTTCATGACAAGGCATACAAATGTACCTCTGTTGACTGGTTTGGCAGTGCTAAAAGTGCGTGACTGAGAGATTACTGAGATGCTACTACTGCAGGGTTCTGAGAGAGGTTATGTCTGACCTGTATGGAATCAGCTCTTGATGAGCCAAGCAATCTTGTCTAGTCTCTCCTTTCTGTGGCTTTTTTCTTGGATCTGGACAACTTCAGTCCACCTGGTAGAGGTTCGAACAGGAGTCAGAGAGTTAGTCTGCTTTGGGCAATGTACAGTCTCATTTCATTATTTGAAATTGGTTGGTGCATGCCTTAGTTTCCTCATCTTGAAAATGTTAGTGATGTTTTTCTTGATGTTGTGTTTTTAAGAAATAAGAATGGGAAAAAAATCCATTATGAGTAGTGGCAGTGTTCATTGTCCTTGGAACTGGGGAGCCTGAACAGACAAAGATAAAATTTACGTGAGTAATTGAAAGTGGATTTGAACTCAGCCTTCTAGGAAGCAAAATGTGAAAAATTACATGTATTTCCTATCTAATCAACTCTTAGGGTTTACCCAAAAGATGAAAGTGTGAAGTTCAGAAGCACTATTTTCATGGCCTGTCTCCAGTAACCTTGTTTTATTTCATATTCAGTTCCATGTGTGATGTTGAGGGTGGACCCATGTTAAATCTGCTCCTGTTGTCTGTAAATAAGCTTAGAGATCACAACCACCTCATGATTTTGTCAGCATCTAGTGCATGCAGCGAGCGGCATTCATCTTCCAGTGAGCTAGGGATCAGTCTGGCCAGCGTTTCCCGCGGGTAGGGTTGCTGGCTGATAAGAGCTGGTCTCCAAGCCAATTCAGACCCAGAGAGGTCTGATGGGAATGGCAGAGCTAATAATTGAAATTGGACCTTTTTATTTTCTGTCTCCAAGTTTTATATTTTGAAAAACACACAGAAAATTGCAGAAAATGATGTTTTGGTGGTTTTTTAACCGGTTGCTTATTGTTACAAATATACTAATCACTGCTTTTAGGAGAGGAATGAAAACTGGGAGGTTTTATTTGTATGTTTTATGGTGTGGTTTGGTTCTTTTTAATCTCATGAAGATGCACTGGTACCTGAGAGAAAAGGGAATCAAATAGCAAATGCAGCCTGATGTTGAAACAAGGGGAACAAAAAGCAACGAAAAGAAACAAGACTTGAGATTTTAAAAGAATTACTGTATCACATTGCATTGTTGCAAGTCAGGATGTTCATATTTAGGGATGAAAATTTTAAATATCTGCTGTGCTGCCTGNTTTTAATCTCATGAAGACGCACTGGTACCTGAGAGAAAAGGGAATCAAATAGCAAATGCAGCCTGATGTTGAAACAAGGGGAACAAAAAGCAACGAAAAGAAACAAGACTTGAGATTTTAAAAGAATTACTGTATCACATTGCATTGTTGCAAGTCAGGATGTTCATATTTAGGGATGAAAATTTTAAATATCTGCTGTGCTGCCTGTAANTGAAACAAGGGGAACAAAAAGCAACGAAAAGAAACAAGACTTGAGATTTTAAAAGAATTACTGTATCACATTGCATTGTTCCAAGTCAGGATGTTCATATTTAGGGATGAAAATTTTAAATATCTGCTGTGCTGCCTGTAATTTCAAAAAAAAAAAAAGTCCGATGGCTATGCAAACACAGTGTTTAATAGGTATTTGGGAATAAGTATTAATTTTCTGTTTCTTTTGGCCCCTTTCGGTTTTGTAGATACCCCAGAATACTTAGGAACCAATGCATACTGGAAAATACACTTCCTTTATAAAATTCACTGGTGCTGCTGTTTACTTGCTTGCTATTAAGTTTTGAATTTGCTGTTGGAGCTGCTTACTGATCTGTAAGCAAATCACAGGAAAAAACACATGTTACTGTGAGCCCTAACAAAAACAAAAAAGCAGCTAGATTTTGTGCAAGATTAATAGGGGAAAACATTATCGTGTCATTTATTGCGCTCAGCAATTATTTGCTGTCTCAGGAGCTGTGAAGATAAATATTAGATCCTCAGTCAACTTCCCTAATTGAAAAATGAGGAAGTGTGAAATACTGCTAACTTTCTTTTTCCGCATTCTTATTTCATTATAGTTTTAAGGAAGCTAGTCTTTGCTGTAAATTCAGGAAAGCTACATCACACCAATGTCAACTTTGGGAAGTCATTCAGTCAAAAGGTAGGAAAAGNAAAAATGAGGAAGTGTGAAATACAGCTAACTTTCTTTTTCCGCATTCTTATTTCATTATAGTTTTAAGGAAGCTAGTCTTTGCTGTAAATTCAGGAAAGCTACATCACACCAATGTCAACTTTGGGAAGTCATTCAGTCAAAAGGTAGGAAAAGTAACTGGACCTCTTCATAAGCATTTCCAAGAGAACACAGAGGAGAGGGTCTGGCTAGTCTGAATGCCGTACGGCTCTGTAGAATGTTCATGCTACTGAAATGTGGCCATAAACAAGTGCCCGCTCCTCAGGCGTGCTATGAAGCTTTATTCTGGGTAGGCAATCATGCTGGCGTTAGGCAAGGCTGAAGGAACAGAGATTTTAAAGTTTGTATACTAAGCATGATATCCCTACTTTGAATCAGCAGCAGCAGAGAGGGAGAGCACGTTAGAACTAAGCTGGCTGAATTATTGACGTGAGTGATTTCCAAAACAGTAAGTTTCCACATAAGTTTCCTGCCCAATATTTTATCTTTCTTTGAATTCAAATGTTTTCAAATTTCTTGGGTTTATGACAATATTTAGTTACATGTTGAAACCACTTAACTCAGTATTTCCAACCCAAGATTGTTTTGAAACTTTTGTTCTGTGGGATATTTTGGCATTTTTATTCTATGGTTAGGTACATTTTGAAATGCTGATATTTTCTGTGAAATGAAAGTTCTGTTTCTACGTGGCTCTAATGAGCAAGATTTCTCACCCTGGAGTAGCTCACTGTGGGAGTGCTGTGCCTGTAGCATGCAGGGCAAGGGGTGCTCCCTCAGTGGGAAGCTATTTACTATCCTCTGTCCTGCCTTCATCAGATGTATGACCCTGTTCATTTTATATCATAAATTATTCAAACTGCACTGTGAAGACAGAGTAAATAATTTCCTTACAGGTTTTTTTCATGGCTCTGTTATCATAACAGCTTAGGTCCTTGCAAATGTTAATGAAATGAGCATCATAGAGCTCCTGTGATGAGTTTATTCCCATTTTATGTATAGGAAGTAAGATTAAAGCAAATTTATGTAACTGGAAAAATAGGCAAGCTTTCGGGCATATACAAACATGGGCTGCTTTTTCTGTGTCTATCAGGCAGTCTAATAAAAAGAGATCGCCTCATGCTACAAATGTGGCTTCACTTGCATCCTTAGGCAACGACAGCAACAGTAACGATGCTGTTATGAAGATTAAAGGCAGAAATTAGGAAGTGTTGACTAATTTTGGCTGCCTGGTGTGAGAAACCTGGAACCCAATCTTTTTTCAAAGCGTTTTTTGAGGACATTGTGTTTTCCAAGAATCTCTCTCACTGGTCTCATTTGCAGCTGCGACCACTTGGCTTCTCTGCAGATCTGAATACAGGTGTCCTGGGGTGGGTGGCTGGAAAATGAGGGCAGTGTAGCTCGCTGTGAAAGTTTATGTGATCTGCCCTGTATCATGATGGAGTTCAATGGCCATTTGCCAAAGAAGGCTTCAGTTCCCTTAAACATGAACTCATCTTTCCCTTCTTTCACTTTCCTACGTTCTTTATTTCATACCTTCCAATTTCTCTAATGGTGGAAGAAGAGGTATTAATGACTCATATCAATAGAAAATTTACTTTGTCCTGGAATATGGCTGTCTTCAGTACCACGTGAGCCATCAGCCTTCAAATGTCTGTGCTGCTGTAAGGCTTGAGGGTTGGAGATGAAGAGTAAGGAAATGATGTGCCCATCAGAAATAGCAAGTCAAAGAAAAATCAATAATCAGAAACTCATCAGAATTCTCACTATACTTTTATAGCTAGATGGCTGCTTTTCTTTGTTTCACACAACCCTCCAACTACTCTCATTTTAAACATCTCTGAATCAAGACCTTGAACTCAAGCCAAAGGAGGAACAGATAAAATTGAGAAGTTAATGACAAATACTTGGACAGATAAGCATTGTCAGTGAGGTTGCACAATCCAGGTGGAGTAACATTAGACTGCAGCACTAGCCTATTAGAAAATATTATTTAAGAGGTATAATTAAGTAATAGGAAAGTGTCTTTTTTATTTTGAGGGGTAGCACACATGGTGAGATAAGCACGGTGGAGTTCCATGGGTAGGTATTTCTTACTATGTACATGCATTTAAAACGGGATGTTTTTCACCATGTGTGCATACAGCGTCCTACCCTGAGAACCGTTGGAGTAAATTCAGCTGCGTCCAGCTGCGCTCCTCAGGGATGGCCCAGAGAGCAGCTGCATTTTGGTAGAACATGCGTGAGGGTGCACATTCATCCCAGGTCTTTGTAATTTCTGTTCATCTTTTTTTGCAGAGTAGAAATGACAAGGTTTTTTAAGAACAACCAAGTACTGTCCTATTAAGCTATCTTGTTTTAATGTGCACCGAGTGGGAGGGCTTTACCTGACTGTTGGTCCCAAAAGCTTTTGGTAGCATTAAAAATTATGTCCTGAGAAGTTGAATGTAACATGTGAAGGTATAATTATGTTCAGCTTGATTAATCCTGCATGATAATTAGTAGCATAGCCAGTTTGCAAGATAAGGGATATCTTTGGAAATGCATGTAAGAATTTCAGTCTTCCCTCCCACTTGGCCAGCTGTCGTGGCAGTAAGGTGAAGGTTCCCATTTTTCACTGCTCAAACGTCACGATCTTTCTGGCCACATTCCTCAGAGACAGATATGCCAGAACTTGCCAGCGCCCTTCCATTTCTCCTCTGATCAAGGGAGGGGGGAGGAGAGAAGAGGCAACCCAAGCTGGAGAAAATCTGCTGAGTGAAATACATCCCCTTTGGCCCCACAGTCTGAGCAGCAAGTTGCTTATCCTGCATTAGGCTAAGCCACACGATTTTCCCCTTTCATGCTTATCTGCTACATGGAAACTTAAGTCCAGAAGCATGGGCAGTCAAGAGCCCAGGCTGTCATTTGTGTTCAGGGTCTGGTACTGGATTTGAACACTGCCAAGGCTGGACTGTGTTCAGAAGCAGGACTGTGAGGTACAAAGTCAGCAGTTATTCCCCAGGGAGTTATTTGTTTCTCCTTTCAATTTAGAGCCCGAAATGCCATTTGTTTAATGTTGCTGTTTAAATAATGATTTATAAGACTCCCAGCCAGCCGTGGTACAGCTTAATGACTGCTATAATTTATGGATGCCACTGGCTACATAAACACTGCTGTAAATATAAAGGATGTCTCCCACAAATTTTACTTTGATACCATTCATTTTCCTTTGCTTACACATCTTCTGTATGTGAGTTGAGGCCACTTGACTCAGCGATCCAGGTCATTCTGGCTCACCTTGCCAGGAGTGATCTGGGCTGGGAAATGAAAGGATCTAATGTCTACTTTTGTTACAAAATATTTTAATTAACAATTAAGTTTCCTTGATCTTGGATGCAGACATCTGCATCAAGTGGCCCATTAAAAGGGTCATTTGTATTTGGGCTTCTTTTGGTTATCTGTTTGTTTTGCTAGTTAATCATCTCCTTTATCCAATTCATTTTGCCTTTGTGCACACAGTAAGCAGGCAAACAGGAGGCAAGAATAAATCATGCACTGTCACAGAGCCCAGCCATTCCCTGGGCTGCAGCTTTGCTATTTGTGTTCTCTAACCTATACAAGGAGCATGTATATATGTGTCTAATGCAAATCTGAGCTAATTCAAGCCATGTCTCGGCAGAGATGAATGAACATGCAAATGTGCTGCGTTTTTTTTTTTGAAAAAAAGCTCCTGGAATTGCTTGATGTCTAGTTGCAACTGATGGCTTTTAAATACCACAGTCAGTTCACTTGAGGAGAATTGTGTTCCTGGGCTGCAACAAAGACACCTGGGTAGATAGTAGGTGCTCTTGAATGCCTTGATTTCATTATAATTAGTGTTAATGCAGTCATGTGCTTGGAAAACCGGGTGCCTTTACAAAGTTAAAATGAGTTGAGTAAACAGAAAAACTCCATTGCTTACAATAACCCCTCCTCTGAGTCTCTGCATATCGTATGCCAGCAGCTGCTGGGATAAAACATGGACATTGCTGAAAAGGTTGCAAATAAACTAAGTGCAACGTGAGAACTGGTAATAAACGTTGGTGTTTCTTCAAAACCATCTCTGGATTAACTGAGAAGAGACAAAAGTACTTCTGTGTTTGAGTAGGACTTCAACATTTTAAGAGTGTCATGATGTTGCTAACCTTGTGGAAGTGCTCTGGGCCTTTAGGTGGTACTTCCAGCAACATGGTGCCGTATAGGTTCATTGCATACCCCTAGAAGAAGGGATCACCTACTGAGTTACCAGAGTCGCTTCTTACAGTTTTCTAGCATCCATTTCCACACTGACCTGAGCCTGCTGTGACTGGCATGTGACATACAAAGAGCTTTACTTCTGACATAGGGAAGGCTCTCAGCGGTGTGCCTAAGTGCATTTTTGCAAGGAGCACGGCAAAGCCAAGGAGGATATCTCATTGCCTTAAACCCTTACCAAGGGGCCTGCAGAAATAGCAGCAGCAGCTCCAAGTTACTTGGTCTATTTTTTCTGCAAAGCTCTCCTCTGTAGTCAGCCTTGACCCTGACTGAAATGCAAGGGCACTGTACAGCCCGTATGAAGCAAACCAGAATTGCTCTAAGGCAGTCAAAAAAATCGAGCTGACAATAACACAGAGCACTCTTTTCAGGAGCCGTGGTCCTTTATTAAAAACGTTTGGCATGTATTCCCCCCACTCCTGAATTGATTTGCACCATAAAACAGGCTTGACGAGAAATAGTGGTTGTTTTCCTACATGCTTCATTAATTTTTAGTTTTGGCAGGCAATATAAATAAAAGTATCAAGTGCTCATCTAATTGAATCACCAGTGATTCCCAGCTCCCTGTAGTACCAGAGAACATGATGTAGCTGCGCTGTTTAGCAAGCACGTATGAGTTAGGCAAACAATGTCTCACTCTGCCCAGAGGCTTTGGTTTAATCCTCAGCATTTACCCATTTAATATGAGACAGGGCAGGAGTTGTTGCAGTGGGGAATTCGCAGCACAGTCCTCTTCATACTCCTAAGCTTGCCTTATAGGAGCAGTGAACTGGAAGTACATCTCTGCAGAGAGTCAGGAAGGTTTCGGTGAATTGCATCTACACCCAATTTTTGTGAAAGTGGCTCTTGCACTTCTCAAGCTTGGCCTCCTCCATAATACTGACTGTAGGATGTTGCTGAACTAATTCCTGCCTCCTCCAGATGGCTGGTCTAGAGCACGTGTCTCAAAAAAAAAAAAAAAAAAAAAAAAAAAAAAAATTGGGGGGG